>BMAO01028890.1:0-33202 GCA_019973975.1 Trichonephila clavata | reverse complement strand
CTGCTGAAGAGGATGGATGAATGTTCTCACTAAGAAAAAAAATTTTTTTTTTTTTTATTTTAGTGAGACATTTTTTCCTTGTTTAGCTCGAGTTGTTCTCTTGGAGTGCTGCGTGTATTACAACTGTCATTTTACTTTTCAATTGTAATGTGACGGCGCGTGACGTCACTTGAATCTGATTGGTCAATTTTCCTTTATGAGCAGAGAGAGAGTTCTTGTCAATATTTTATTGTGCAGTTGTTCGTTCGTGGCAGAAAACTTTTCCATGCTTAATTGCACATTCTGAAGGTTGAAAATTTACCAATCAGATTCAAGTGACGTCACGCACCATAGACTTAATGTTAAAGGACTTGTGATTTTTTTCAGTGTATGGAATCCACTGGTTCCATGGAATCGGGCTCGAACCTTTCTATCTCATTAAATTACAATGGGATCGAGTCCAAACTCTTTCTATGGGGGGTCATGGGGATCCCCCCATGGTGAACCGGAAATGGCGATATCTCGGCTTCTATGGGGCCTTTATAGACGTGTGACACCTCAAACGATTCAGAATCGTTTGTAGTGTACAATGACAGTTTTGGTTTAGACCTAGACCCCCTGGTTGAGGGTCTAGGCTAAAAAAAGTCCATTTGGCCTGTTTTAGATTTTCTCCTCATCTAAAGGTCCGATTTCCAAACTGTTTACGTTGTTGAATAGACTATAAAATGAGCTATCGTGTGATGCTATGGATATGGACTTTGGATGCCGGGTTTGGATCCTAGGCTCCAAACAGTATCGACTCTACGAAGGGGCCTAGTTCGGAACCTTGGGGTCATAAGGTAGGGGTCTAACCTATCCATCTTTCTGGAATGACAAGCCCTTTCAAATAATACCCCTTACAAGACCCTACCCCCCCATAGGAGGGTCTCTAGGGTTACAGAAAAGGTGGCCCATAGGCTTAATGTAATTTTTTCGCATTATAATGCTATGGAATCAAGTACAAACCTTCTATCTCGGTAAATTACGGTCGGATTGGGTCCAAACTTTTTCCCTGGGGGGTCATGGGAACCCCCCTGGTGAACCGGAAGTCGCGATATCTCGGCTCCTATGGGGCCTTTATAGACGTGTGACCCATCAAAAGATTCAGAATCGTTTGCAGATTACAATGATATTTTTGGTTTGGATCTAGACCCCCTGGTTGAGGAACTAGGCTAAAAAAGGCCGTTTTGGCCTGTTTTAGATTTTCTCCTCATCTAAAGGTCCGATTTCCAAACTGTTTACGTTGTTGGATAGAACATAAAAGGACCTATCGTGTGATGCTATGGATATGGACATTGGGTACCGGGTTTGGATCCTAGACTCCAAAACGTATCGACACTAAAAAGGGACCTTGCTCAGCCCCAACGCCCCTAAGGTAATCGAGTAACCTATCCATCTGTTTGGAATGTCAAGCTCTTTCGAATGATACCCCTTACAAGACGCTACCCTCCATAGGAGGGTCTCTAGGCTTAAAAAACAGGTGTAACCTTGTCTTGAACATATCTCGGCTTCTATGGAGCCGATAAGCTTTTGCAACATGTCAAATGAAAGAGACGAGCCAGTAGATGGCAACACTCTACACGCCTTTGCCGTACCCCCCATTAGAGGGTCTCCAATGAGTGAAAAAAAACAAAATTCAGAGGCAAATTGCGGGGCTTCTATGGCACCTATAAACTTGAATACACATTGTATGACGTGGGCTTCAAGCCCTGTCGAATCATGTACAACTCTTGGGTATACCCCCCATAGGAGGGTCTGCAACGAGTGAAAAAAACAAAATTCAGAGGCAATTTCCTAGGTTCCTATGGCACCTATAAACTTGAAATGCACATTGTATGAAGGGGATTTAATGTCCCCGTCATACAATGTGCAATTCTTGGGTATAGGTGCCATAGGAACCTAGGAAATTGCCTGAATTTTGTTCACCATGCAGACCTCCTATGGGGGTATACCAAAATTGTACTTGTATGACGGGATTTAATCCCCGTCATACAATGTGCAATTCAAGTTTATAGGTGCCATAGTACCCAGGAAATGCTTGAAGTTGGTTGTTTTTCACTCTCAGACCCTCCTATGGCACTATACCAAGAATTGCACATTGTATGACGGGGATTTAAATCCCGTCATACAATGTGCATTTCAAGTTATAGGTGCCATAGGAACCCAGAAATTGCCTCTGAATTTTGTTTTTTTCACTCATTGCAGACCCTCCTATGGGGGTATACCCAAGATTGTACATGATTGACGGGCTTAAACCCACGTCATACAATGTGCAATTCAAGTTTATAGGTGCCATAGAACCCGCAATTTGCCTCTGAATTTTGTTTTTTTTCACTCATTGGAGACCTCCTATGGGGGGTAAGGCAAAAGCGTGTAGAGTGTTGCCATCTACTGGCTCGTCTCTTTCATTTGACATGTTGCAAAAGCTTATCGGCTCCATAGAAGCCGAGATAGGTTCAAGACAAGGTTACACCTGTTTTTTAACCTAGAGACCCTCCTATGGAGGGTAGGTCTTGTAAGGGGTATCATTCGAAAGAGCTTGACATTCCAAACAGATGGATAGGTTACTCGACTACCTTAGGGCGTTGGGGCTGAGCAAGGTCCTTTTTAGTGTCGATACGTTTTGGAGCCTAGGATCCAAACCCGGTACCCAATGTCCATATCCATAGCATCACACGATAGTCCTTTTATGTTCTATCCAACAACGTAAACAGTTTGGAAATCGGACCTTTAGATGAGGAGAAAATCTAAAACAGGCCAAAACGGCCTTTTTTAGCCTAGTTCCTCAACCAGGGGTCTAGATCCAAACCAAAAATATCATTGTAATCTACAAACGATTCTGAATCTTTTGATGGGTCACACGTCTATAAAGGCCCCATAGGAGCCGAGATATCGCGACTTCCGGTTCACCAGGGGGTCCCATGACCCCCAGGGAAAAAGTTTGGACCCAATCCGACCGTAATTTACCGAGATAGAAGGTTTGTACTTGATTCCATAGCATTATAATGCGAAAAAATACATTAAGCCTATGGGCCACCTTTTCTGTAACCCTAGAGACCCTCCTATGGGGGGTAGGGTCTTGTAAGGGGTATTATTTGAAAGGGCTTGTCATTCCAAACAGATGGATAGGTTAGACCCCTACCTTATGACCCCAAGGTTCCGAACTAGGCCCTTCGTAGGTCGATACTGTTTGGAGCCTAGGATCCAAACCAGCATCCAAAGTCCATATCCATAGATCACACGATAGCTCATTTTATAGTCTATTCAACAACGTAAACAGTTTGGAAATCGGACCTTTAGATGAGGAGAAAATCTAAAACAGGCCAAATGGACTTTTTTTAGCCTAGACCCTCAACCAGGGGTCTAGGTCTAAACCAAAAATGTCATTGTACACTACAAACGATTCTGAATCGTTTGAGGGTCACACGTCTATAAAGGCCCATAGAAGCGAGATATCGCCATTTCCGTTCACCAGGGGGGTCCCCATGACCCCCCATGAAAGAGTTTGGACTCGATCCATTGTAATTTACGAGATAGAAAGGTTCGAGCCCGATTCCATGGAACCAGTGGATTCCATACACTGAAAAAAATCACAAGTCCTTTAACATTAAGTCTATGGCGCGTGACGTCACTTGAATCTGATTGGTGAATTTTCAACCTTCAGAATGTGCAATTAAGCATGGAAAAGTTTTCCGCCACGAACGAACAACTGCACAATAAAATCTTGACAAAACAAAAAAAAAAAATAGAACTCATCTCTCTTGCTCAATGAAACTGGATCAATCTGATCTCTTAAAGAAAATTGACCAATCAGATTCAAGTGACGTCACGCGCCGTCACATTACAATTGAAAAGTAAAATGACAGTTGTAATACACGCAGCACTCCAAGAGAACAACTCGAGCTAGATAAGGAAGAGATGTCTCACTAAAAAAAAAAAAAATTTTTTTTTTTTAGTGGGTGCCTTTATAAACTCACAACCTTTCTCCACAACCATCATCTCATTTGCTTGTCCAGTTTATGGTGCCGTTTCAAAGTTTACTTGAAATTTTATTTTCATTTTCAATTTATCCTGCTAGACTATGCCAGTCGTTTCCGTTCCATGCTTTTGTCGACGAGATTGTTTAGTGTGTGGTCGGGAGAAGAACCACTCCATGATTGTGCGATTCACTTTTATTGGATTCGATGGTGTTTGAAGAACACGAGTTGTACGGTGAGCCCACCGAATTGAGATTGGAGCAAATTTTACAGAATGGAAAAGTTTATTTACCCCGAGCCATGCACATGACGGATGAAAACAGCAAACGTTGGCAAAGAATGTACCACTTTATCAAAGTGGTGGTTGGAGATACTTAACAACTCAGAATGTACAGTAAAGCATTGAAAACATTTCCAACACCTTGTCAAGATGTAAAATAAAATGTAGACAACGTTGTGTAAAAAAAAAAATTTTTTTTTTACACAACGTTGTCTACATTTTATTTTTTCCCTGATGGAGAGTATAAAAGCTCCACTGCTTCCGTTGCTCCTCACACACGCTCAGTGTTTCCTCGAGTCAACATGTGGTTCAAACTGCTTTTGCCCAATCAACACTATCCGTTGGCTGCCATGGTGGGACGAGATGGCAAGCTCTACTTTCGACTGGTCGACGTTGGAGCTCTCTTGGGTCGATCCAAAGTGTACGAATTTGCCAAACGTTACGACAACCTGGTCATTCAAGGCAAGGATGTGCTGCCGCCTTACAAACGCTATCCAATCATGACTCAAAAGTCTAAACTCGTGACTCCCGATGTCGTCTTTAGCATTTTGGAGGCCGAACTCTCGTCGTTGGCCGAGAGTTTTGCCTCCAGTCTCCAAATGGGCTTTGCTTTGGTAGAGAATCCAGGCAACCTCTTTGTGGAAAGCTACAAAACCTCGCCCGTCTTGCAAGTTCAACACTCTCCCATCCCCGATTCCATCTTGGTGAGGAAATGGATCCAAGACTTTATCCAAAAGGTGCAGGACATGCGTCAGATGCAATCCCAAAACGCTTCCAAGACGGCATCTTTGAAGATGGCGTTTTTGAGGGCTGGTGTAAAAAGGAAGCCTTCTCAGGAACGTGCAACAGCTGAAAGTGCCTCTCCACCTGAGAACATTCCTACACCCCTTGTTGAAAGTGCCTCTCCACCTGAGAGAATTCCTACACCACTTGTTGAAAGTGCCTCTCCACCTGAGAGAATTCATACACCACTTGTTGAAAGTGCCTCTCCACCTGTTGAACAACCAGCTGACAAAATTCCTACACCCCCTGCTAAAAGTGTCTCTCCACCTGCTAAAAGTGCTCTCCACCTGCTAAAAGTGCCTCTCCACCTGCTAAAAGTGTCTCTCCACCGGCTAAAAGACTTGTGGAATCCTTACCCGAGAGACCAGTCACACCTTTGGAGAGGGTGGATCCCTCTGTTTTGATGACTGGAGCCCATGTCGAGGTGACATCACGCCTGCCTACTCCACCTCTGATGACTCGATGCAACAAGAGTACCCAGGCCTATTCTTCCCACCTGGAGCTTGGCAAGAGACTCTTGGAACAACCACCCTTCTTGCCCAATAAAAAACTCGCCATCCAACCAAAGACCCCTGCTCAACCAACCCATACCATTGTTTTGTTTGTGCCCGACCATCATCCTATGTTGAAATCCGGTATGTGTCGCTTCATCCTTCAACTCCATCCTGTAAAGAATGTCAATAAATAATTGTTTTTATTGTAATGAAGCGTCTGTTTTCTTTCCTACCAAAAAAAGGGGAGTTTGGGCTTTGGCCCATTCTCCCCTTTTTTTGGTTTATATGAGATGCCAAGGTTGGATGATGACATGGACCTTTGCCTCTTGAAAGGTGACCTCCTTTCATCCTTGGGAACCCTTATCAAAACAATCGACCAATCAGAAACCACTTCCTCCTTCTCTCGACTATAAAAGCAGGGCTCAGACGCTCTCTGCTTCATTTATTCCTGAGACATGGAAGACGAGAAAGCTTTTACACTCTATCTGGCCAAGTACCAGGAGGCTAATCTTGGGGACTATATAACCTTTATGATTAATTTTCGAAAGTGCCTGCAGACCATGATGCCCTCTGACATCATAACGGTCGAGTCCATCCACGATGTAACCGTTGCTGAACTGCTGCAAAAGGTGTTGCCCGATTACGAGCCCCGTGACCTGCCCACCTTTGAATGTGTTGTGTATGCAGAACCGGCCCACCTGCACAGTGATTATTGGAGGAGGAGGCTACCAAAGGAAAAGAACCTTTCTACAAGCCCTTTGGACTAGTTTGGCGAAACCTAAGCTGTATCACTTGGCCTACAAGGCGTGGAGGAGACACGGTCCCCAACACCTGACCGCCTGGACCCACTTGGCTCAAGCAGTGTTGGATGGGTGCTATGGATTGAAATGGCCCGAGAGCGTGTTCCAAGTACCAGATTCATGTGCCATCTGTCTGAGTCCCATGCACTGGCCAGAAAGAACGCATTGTGGGCACCTGTTCCACATGCGGTGCTTGTTGCAACATCTGGACGTGCAAAACACCTGTCCTCTCTGCAGGGCACCCAATCCATTGAGAGAACCCGACCTTTAAAGGTAGACATTGTGTTGAGCCCCAGAAAAATGGGAGAATGATTGCTGGAAAGGAGCATAGCTCGGGACCAGTAATCATTCTCCCATTTTTTTGGGTCAATAAATATGCCAAGGTTGGAACCTATGGAATATAACACTTGCAAGAAAATGACGCTACCCTCTCTCAAAATAATACCTTTGCTAGCAGAACAAGTCTCTTTTCCAGCCAAGGTTGAAAGTAATACTTACGAAAAAATAATTTTGGCTAGCAGCTCAAGTCTCTTTTCAAGCCAAGGTTGAATTGAAAGTGTTACTCATGAATCCTTTTTAAATCCTACCAGCCTTGAAATTTCATATCAGTTGCATCGACCAATCAGAAGCCTTCTCCCTGCTATAAAAGCGAGGCACTCGAGGCGAGAGAGCTCATTCATTCCTCACGATGCGAGACGATTTAGCGTTTGCACACTGCCTCGTCAAGTATTCATCCCCGATTTCGGGGAATTTGCTGCCTTTTTAAAAGAATTCCGGAATCGTCTGAATGCTTTACCCATTCCAGAGGTGTTGACGGTGCAGGACTTTCGACGCCATTTCCACGACCTGGATGCCTTGTGCAACGTTCTCTGTCCTTCGGGGAATCTGGAAAATTGCGCTCTCTCCCCTTTCTCTGCGCTGTCGAACCTTTCAAATCCGAGGACCTTGTGCTCCACAAGATGGCTGAAAGGGGTCACGGCGCCTACATTCGGGGCATTTGGACAGAATGTATGAAACCCGATCTGTACCGAAAGGCGACCGTGGCCTGGTCTTATGGGGGCTCGCAGGATTTGGAACAATGGGTGACGCTGGGTCATACGGCTCTGCAACTTTTGTACAGTGCTCCCTTTCCAGATCCCGTGTTTGGCGTGCCTGAAAAATGTCCCATTTGCCTGGAGCCCATGCATTTTCCCCTCACGACCGAATGTGGACACACGTTTCACAAAGCATGTTTGGAGCGGACCCAGAGTCCCACCTGCCCCCTGTGTAGGCAGACTGTTTGAACTTTGAATGTCAAACCCAAAAAAATGGAAAGGATGTGCTCAGCACGTCCTTTCCATTTTTTTGGGTCCCTCCTCTCACCAACGTTGGAAGGTTTGATGTGGAACTGTTGAGAGAGAGAATCATTTGTCCACCGGCCATTGAAATAATTTTTAATGTTTTATTCATTTCACCTGTATTTTATTCATTTTCCCTGTATTTTATTTATTTTACCTGTATTTTATTAAATTATTTTTATTTTTGATTCATTTCTTCTTTTCATTTTCATCCTTCCACTCACCTTATTATTTGATACATTATGAACTAGGAAACAAAAGGTTCCTTTAGCTACCTGCTATAATGAGAGGGTTTTCAACAGGTAAAAAGGCCTGTAAAGGGTCATGTGGAGTGCTTTTCAGGTAAAAAAACTCGAGAGGGCAAATAAAATGGAACCGTGTTGTAAGAATGTCAAAGAAACAGTTTAAAGGGGGTACAAAGAACGAATCATGGAAAGGAAGCCTCTCCTCGGGAATCAGAGGTCTATCCAATGAATCCCATTCAACGGGGGACATGTCTGAGGCCCAACGTCTCCTTCCAAGGGCATCGCTCAAACGGAAAAACTCCAAGAGGGAAACTCAAAGGGGGGTTAGGAAAACATGGAAACATCCCTCCTCTCACCAACGTTGGAAGATTTGATGTGGAAATTTCCTGTTGCCGTTGAAATGATTTTTGATGTTCACCCCTGCAAGAAACAAGAAGCATTCTCGTCACACATACTCGCCACTCCATCAACCAGAAAAAACCAGCATTTTCCAGTAATAAAGAAAAAGCTTACCTACCCTACATACTTATTACATACTTATTACATACTAAAGATAATGTTAACTTCATAGATCATAACCTGCTCTTTTCGTTACACTCTTGAAACTGGATAAAAGTTGGAATATAAGGACTTTTTTCTTAAATAGAGAGTGTATTTTGAAAAGAATAGGGGTTATTGTCTAAAGAATAGCGCTCTTTTCATAGGTTTTACAAATCGAGGAGATTCCTATCCTTTAACACAGAGAGGGGGGGTCCCTCCCTTTCTAGGTGTGTTGGGATAAAGATACCCCTCCAATTTCATAGATTTGACAGATAAAGATGCCCCTCCAATTTCATAGGTTTGATAGATAAACTCCTCACTCCAATTTCATAGGTTTGACAGATAAATTTCCCCTATCCAATTTCATAGATTGGATGGATAAATTTCCCCTCTCCATTTCATAGATTGGATGGATAAATTTCCCCCTCCAAATTCATAGATTGGATGGATAAATTCCCTCATACAATTTCATAGATTGGATGGATAAATTTCCCCCTCCAAATTCATAGATTGGATGGATAAACTCCCCCTCCCATTTCATAGATTCGATGGATAAATTTCCCCTCCGAATTCATAGATTCGATGGATAAATTCCCCTCCAATTTCTAGGTTGGGTCTGATAAATGGCCCCTCCAATTTCATAGATTGGGTCTGATAAATGTACCCTCCAATTTCATAGGTTTGATGGATAAATGTCCCTCATACAATTTCATAGGTTTGATGGATAAATGTCCCTCATACAATTTCATAGGTTTGACGGATAAATTCTCCCTCCAATCATAGTTGACAGATAAATCCCCTCCAATGTCATAGGTTTGACAGATAAATGTACCCCTCCAATTTCATAGATTTGACGTCAGAGACGCAATAGCAACACTCATCAACGTCGGACTGACCCAATCAAATGTCCAAGAGTGACTGGGTAAGCGAAAAACCCAATAGGAGAGAAATTGGAGAATCCAACAAAAATGAAAGGATGGAGTAAAAAGAGAAAATTGGAAATTTAAAAATCTTTCAGGGACAAGTAAAGTTTAAAATGTAAAAATGTTGAGATACAAGGGACAAGTAACCCACTAAAAAAAAAAAATTTTTTTTTTTGGTCGTGCAAGATATAGTTTAAAAGTTGATGCAAGATAAAGTTTATAGAGTGTGGATGATTTAGTGGTTGCTCCAAAAATTTTTTATGGCACGCAAAAGCACAACTACACGTACATCCTTTTACCGACATTTCAACAAGCATTTACAGGATCACGTGTCTTGTCCCAAATGTCGCGAGGGGATGACCATAGATCAATTTTATCATCACCATGCCTCCGAAAACCATGGTCTGGATTTTCGCAAGCAATGCGTGTTTTGTTTTGGGCGTCGACATTGGGCATATGGGCAAAAGAATCATCCCGACCACATTCATCACGTCGTGTCCTGCTTGGAACGTTTCGCAAAGGAAGCCAAAGATGTCTGGGTATTCTCGGACGATGAGGAGGAGACGGAAGAAGAGGAAAGGGTGCCAGAAGTATGTGGGTGTAGGTACTTTCAACCGATACCTCGTGAAATGTACGGTCGTCCCAGATTGAGGGATAATTTTTATGATTCAATCTTTGAGAAACCCGACCTATGGGAAGAGGGAATAAAATTTGACAATGGCTTGGGCAAAGATGTGTGGGGGATTATTCAGCGCTACTTGAAAGGAGATTGGGTATGGTTTCACATTATGGTCAAACACAACATTTTTGATACGTTTTGTAAGGAAATGGAAATGATTCGGAATCAATTTGTCATTTTACCCTTTTGGTGTCTCTGCGATGGATTAGAGACAGAGAGGGGTAAAATACAGCATCGACACATGATTTTGGCGTGTGAGCAAGAAAGTGCGTTTGAAGAGATTTGGAAGGGTAAAGTTCGCTATGAATTTCCCTCTGCTGGTCGGGCCAAGAAATGTGTCAAGATTCAGAGTGCCTTTCATTTGGTTCGGACCATTGTGTACGTGAGTCAACCCAAATCGTCGTGTGACGGGGGTAAAATTCCCGAAAAATTAATGAATCCGGAACAATGGTCCCATTTCCACATGAATCGACCCTTGCACGCGCATAGTATTGCCTTTCTCTGTACGCTTTTTCCAGGAGGAATAGAAAGATTACTGTTGGAACAACTTGGAAATAAAAATGTGGCCAGTTGGGACAAGGTGACCAAATGTTTACCAGACGGGTGGGGTCATTTGAAATGGAATGTACCAATTCACGTGACGGGATGGAAATTTTTAAATTGCGTGTTTCCTTTCCAATACCAGGTGACAGGGGAAGAGACTCCTCTGTACGTGACGCTCTACGGTAACACAAAATTGTATTTAAAGGAGGGAAACCAGGGGGGTGAATGTTTGTTTCAAAATATCCGAGACGAAATGTATGTATTGTCCCGCAAACAACAAAACATGATGAATGAAATTAAAAAGATAAAGCAAGAGTGGGCCATGGACCAAAAAGTCTTGTTAAGGTCCAAACTCAGCGAGATGAATGCGAAATGCGACCTCATTCAAAGGGAAAGAGACATATTGAAAGAGGAAAGAGACATATTGAAAGAGGAAAGAGACTTGTTGACAGAGGAAAAGGACGTGTTGAAAACAAAAGAAAATGAGTTGAATGCTGAAATAATGATATTAAAATTTAAATTGGAAAATACATTAGTTGAAAATAAAATATGGGAAACCAAAGAAAACGAGTGGAAAACTGAAAGAGATGAGTGGAAAGCCAAAGAACACGAGTTAGACACAGAAATGAATACATTGAAAAATAAATTGCAAAGTACATTGGTCATAGATAAAATATTGAAAAGAATGATACAGAGCCAACGAAAGTTTAGAATGATTAACCCATGGCGATGGAAAAGAGTACCAAGGTTACCACGACCTGCCAACGTTCTCTCGTAATCATTCTACTTTAGATCATGTTTGGAGAACCCTTGTTCAAAAGGTTTTCCATCCATATTCGAAAACTTACCAACGTTAAAAAAAATTTTTTTTTAAGCTTTCAATATTTTTTGAGAGAAGAGAATAAATACTGCACGCGTCTCATCCTACTGAATCATTCACAATGGATTCTTCTCCAGAGTATGATGATTTGATTGACATGTTCAATTTACCAGCACCTGTTTCACCTTTACCACCGACTCCAGTAGCTTCTCCATCCCATGAGCCTTCTCAAGAGGAATCCATGATTTATGAATCTTTACCTGAACCACCTATGGTACCTGAACAATTCATTGAGTCTCGACAACGAATGGAATTTCAATAATCCTCTGATTCCGTAGAATCACTTATTGCACCTGAACCCATTGTTCCTTCACCTGTGCACAAGATATCTACACCTGTTCGGAAGGTATCTTCACCTGTGCATAAGATGGATTCACCTGTGAGAAGGATGGATTCACCAAAGCAAAGGTCAAATTCACCTGTAAAAAAGATGGATTCTTCAAAGCGAAAGATGGATTCCCCAAGGCAAAGGTCAAATTCACCAAAGCGACGGGCAGATTCACCTGTGAGAAAGGTAGCTTCCATCATTCAACGAGATTCTCGACCTTCACCTCGACGAAACGAGAATGGGCCCCGAGATCCTAGGTTGTATCGCAGACCCTATTTCAGACCACCCTATCGTAGACCTGATTTTCGACCCAGGCGACCCCCGTATGCCCATCGATTCATTCCCACTTCTCAAGTGTCGGCTCAAGTATTTTTCCACAGCCAAGGTTTGGCCGTGTTGTGTCTCCGAGATGAGGGATTCACGCTCACCAACGGTGTCGTCTCGTATGCCTTGGATCGGCAATGTCCCAACGAACTATTTAAATATTTACATTACCTCAATGTCGGTACCATTTGTGTGACGGATCATCAATCCAAGCTCAAATTTAAAGAAATTCAAGCGAGTTGGAGCACATCCAGTCCGTTCAAAAGGATCCCTGTGATGCTGTTAAATGCTAAGGAACGAAACAGGGGGGAATGTCCCTTTTGTAACGAAATACATTGTCATCGTTGGGTAGCCGTGCAAGGCATGTGCGGCATTCTGCATCAACCCATCAATCCCATTTTTCATTCGTGAGCAAGATTGGTGACTGCAAGCTCCGCCCACATCCTGTCTGAAACGTATCAAAGGAGAGCTCGTTGGGACGATTCAAATCAGTCGCCTCTCGACTCGCCAGCAGCATGGACGCAATCGAAGCCTTCCCAGAGCACCTATCCACCACCGTGGTGCCAGTGACCTTACCTGAGAAAACCGAGACGTTGGAATATGCAGCTCGACAGGGCCTCGTCAAAGCATTCATCCTGTATCAGGAGATGGCCACGAAACGTGTGTTTGTCATGTTTTGTAACGATAGTTGGCATTGCAGACGATCGTATTTGGACAATTTCAAGCGGGCCGTGTTGGCGGCGAGGATCCAAAATCCCTTTGAACCCGATGAGATGACGTGGGAAAAAGTGTCGCAAGGCTTAATGAGAAATCCCAATCGACCGCTGAAGAATACGGACAAACGGATGGGATTCATGCACCAAAACATGTTTATCGTAAAAACTGGATTTACCTTTGGATTTCGCACCGTGAAACCGGGAGAGATTCATTTGATCCAAACAACCCATGTGCCCATGCTAATGTACGAACTGCCCTCCTCCAGTTTAAAGCATCAAAGAGGAAAATCAATCTGTATAGGAGGAGTTTTGAGCCATTTGACCAAATGCTCTATCATCGCAAAGTGTTGGAGCCCCATACGGCGTATCCCATCCCGGCAGGAACTCATTACATTTTACTCACAGTGCAAAAGACCGTATTTGGGGTGGACATTATTCCCGAAACCATTCTTCCTCAACTCGTTCAGAGCGGATTCAACTTGGGGGATTTCCGAAAGGTGAAGCGATATGACCAAAAAGCCTACAAGCTGCCTCCTCCGACCCCGGCTCATGGTGAGACGAGCAAGCGACCTTTCGAGGAAGAGGTGTATCCTCCCTCCAAGAAACATTTTAGGATTCCAAAAAAATCCCACAAAACACTCGTTACACCGGTCGTGCGACCCCCTGTGATGATTGCCAGACCTGCCTTGGCTGCTCCTCAACCCATGTTCATTCCACCTCAAAAGATTCGTTTGTCAGATTCAACTGTGTCTCAACCACCTCAAAAGATTCGTTTGTCAGATTCACCTGTGTCTCAACCACCTCAGAAGATCCAATTATCAGATTCACCTCAGCAGATCCATTTTCCTGATCCACCTGTTGCTCAACCACCTCAGCAGATTCAATTTCCAGATCCACCTGTTGCTCAACCACCTCAGCAGATTCAATTTCCAGATCCACCTGTCCAATTTCTAGAACCACCTCAGCAGATCCAATTTCTAGATCCACCAGTGGAGACTTCGTTTGACCATTTAATGTCAAACGTATTTGGAGACTGCTTGGTGCCTGAACAAGTGATGGAAGCCACCCCAGCCCATGCACAAGAACCCCAGATGATTCATACGGTGCCTTCCCTCTTTGATCCAAATAACGACATTATATCGTTTTTGGACCTTTTTGAAGAGGGGTTGGCCATGGAGCAGCCGGAAGCACCCCTGGATTTGACAATGCCCAGAATGTACCCTATGAAAAGACACACTGTTAGGTTTAAAGTGAAAGAACCTCTAAATTTGTGTTGCAAATAAATCTTGGCAGTTGTGTATATATATTGTAAATAATGATTGTATTGTACATAATTTTTTGTAAATAAAAAAAATTGTTTTATGGAAACAAGTCTGATTTTTTTGTCCAAAAATATACCAACCTTGACACATTACACAAGAGGATGTGAAAAAATGGTTTCGGTACAACATTTATTGGACGAGTGTCGTTCTCGCACTACGATTGTTTTTGGAAATCTTGGTCGGTGGCCGGATCGAGTCACATATTTCGAGCAAGACTATCCTTACACCATCCTTTTGGAGCCCAATTTTGGTGTGCACGTTCCTCGATCGTTTGGAAAAACAGTGGTCGTGTTTACGAGACATTTGGATTTGACGTGGGATCCAGGAGTCGAGTTGAGATTTTTTCAATTGGGTCGTCCCCCATCTCGCCGAGTTTGGGAGGCGTATCAACCCCACAATAAGGAGGCGTACGCGTTGAATCTCACGCAATGCACGCGTTTGGTGGATGTGTACGTGACATTATTAACGTGGTTGGATGATTGGGAAATGCATCGAGATGAACACCTCCCTTGGCGTCTGCTGATGCCCCAACCTTGGAAACGGGCTTTGGAAAAACACGTGGAGCGCTCGCATCAAAAGGCCTTGGCACATGGAATGCCAGTTGACGTCACGCTCCTCGAGCATATATAACGCCAGCCTCTAGCCAGCAGAATCATTCTCTCTCAGCAACATGTCGAATCAACCCGCCTATTTTGCCCATGCCAGCGTGTTGCACCACCTGGGCAAACCAGTGCCCATCGAGCTATCGATTGCCACCATTCCCAGGGATGGCAGTGATCCCGAAGTGCTCTGCATTACGGTGAACCACGAGGACCTGACCTCCATGCCCAAAGACATGCGTTCCAATGCTTGCAAAAACGCCCGTCTTCGTCTGGTGCACCCGCTGCCCAAGAGTGTGCCGGCGCAATGGTTGCGCTATTGCGTGAGGGGTATGTTTGACCAGCTGTCCCAAGGAAGAAAAGGCCTCATCGTAGTCAAAAGCCCAAAGCAGCAAAAAACATTCAAAGAGTTGGGACTCTCCACCATGGCTCTGGAGATGCTGAACAAATTCAACACCCTTTGTGATGGAACCTTTCCCAACCCCATGCATGATGACCTCCACGAAGAAGGGGACGTGTCTCATTGCACCATGCTGAAATCGTTTCAATTTGCAAAATACCTGCAGCAGTTCAACAAGCTGCAGGCGGAATGGAGCTCCAAAGTTTCAGCTTTGGTAGAGTAAAAAAAAATTGCTCATGGGGCGCAAAAAAAGGGGGACCGTGTCGACTTTTGTGTCGACTCGATCCCCCTTTTTTGGGTTAAGGAAGGTGCCAACGTTGGAGAGCATCTTTTTTAAAAACTTGTACTAAAAAGAGGCCACAAGATTTCTACCAAGGATGGATAGAATCAATCGAAAGGTGCCTGATGGCGAGTGTAGTTTTTGCATGGTCCTGTTGGATAGAATCACCCAATAGATATCTCATGATATGGATATTGTTTCAATGTTGGATCAGTAATCGAATATATATAGATGCCTCATGATATGGATAGTGTTTCAATGTTGGAGAGTATCAGCCAATAAGAATCGATTCACGTGACCCTAAAGAGTATAAAATGCGAGACATCAGCAGACAGAGACATTCTCTCTCAGAGTTCTCTCAAAGCAACATGTCTCAACTAGCCTTCTTCGCCCATGCTAATGTATTTCATCATGGAGGCAAGCCTGTTCCAATCGAATTGTCCATCGCCACGATTCCGGAGGATGGAAAGGACCCGGAAGTAATTTGCATCACGGTGGATCATTCAAATCTAATTACCACCTCTAAAGACTGTCGGGCCAACCGTTTTATTAACGAGCGCCTCAGTTTGAAGAGCCACATCCCTGGATCTGTGCCACTGGAATACCTGTCCTTTTGCGTCAGGGGTAAATTTTGCCACCTGGCGCAAGGAAATCAGGGACTCATCGTTGTCAAAGGGTCGGACCAGCGTAAAATTTTTGAGCAGCTGGGGCTCTTTACTATAAATTTGGAAACTTTGCCAAAGTTTCAGGACTTGAATGATCGTGCTCTACCAGATCACCTGCACGATGAGGTGCACGAGTATTTTGACGTTTCCGAGTGCACTATGGTAAAATCATACCGTTTTGCCAGATACCTGCAAAACTTTAAAAAGCTGCACGCCGAATGCAACAGACAGATGGCTGATCTGGTAGAGTAAGTGAGAAAAATTGAAATATCGAACTGTAAATATCAAACTGTAAATATTGAACTGTAAAAATGCCAATGGGCCCAGAAAAAGGGGGACCGAGTCGACACAAGAGTCGACTCGGTCCCCCTTTTTTTGGGTTAAGGAAGGTGCCAACGTTGGAGGGCTTCGCTTTTAAAACTTGTGTTAAAAAGATGCACAAAGATACGTTAAAGATTAGTTTCAAGGTTGAAAAGCGTCAACCAATAGAAATCGTTTCACGTGACCCCACTAGAATATATAAAAGGCGAGCAGCTAGCAGCCAGAAATCAGAGTGCTTCTGAATGCAGTCAAGAGTTTAGAAATTTTATTTTTGGTTAAAACTGTCAGGTTTGGGTTTGTATTGAATATTCCAAATCTGGCAGTTTTGACGGAAAAAGAATTTCCATGGCAACAGGTAAATGCTAAATGTTTTTCGTTAAGACTGTCAGGATTTGGCGTCATGTTGAAAATTCCCAGATTCTGGCAGTCTTATCGGTAAAGGGTTTTAGCCAAAATCTTCAAAAATCTGAAAATTGGGGGACCGAGTCGCATGTCGACTGGGTCCCCCATTTTTTGGGCCACATTATCCACCAAGATTGGAATGCATCTTTTTTAAAACTTGACACAAAAAAATCGGACTCGCCTGCTGGCTGCAAGTTGAGACCTCCGTGTTTCCTTGACACGCCAAGATTGGAAGGCTTTATATCGTGAAATGGTAATGGAATGATTCTCCTGGTTTTCTCGACATACCAACGTTGCATTGTTTACATTTCATGGGTCGCTGCTTTCAAGACACACCAAGCTTGAAGCATCTCCATTTCATTTGTGGATCACCCCCTGACATGTCTCCATTTCATTTGTGGATCACCCCCGTTTTAAATCATTCGTCTGGAATGGGCTGAAAAATTTTCTCGCGCCCATCAAAAATATTTTTCGGAGGAATTTGAAAAATTTTCGATAAGTATTAAGAAGAGAAGTTCAAGACGCTTTGAGGGGATACTCAAAAAGAGTCGTTTTCCATTTACAATCATTTTTTGAAAGGGTCACGGTGCTCAACTATTTATTCGACCTACTGTATGTATGCTTTAAAGGATTTGGAACCTCTACTTTTAATGGTTTTAATTTGAAAAGGACCAGCATAATCTACTCCACAGCGCATAAAGGAAGGAGCAGGAGAAATGCGAGAAGATGGCAAATCGCTCATCATTTGATTAGTGATGGAAGCTTTTACTTTGCAACATTTTACACATTTTCTTATTAAGTGTCTGATGACATCTCTAGCACCTATTATCCAATATTGTTCTTGAATACAAGATTGCACAAGTTGTGTACCAGCATGCAAGAGAATTTCATGATAATGTCTAATAATGAGATCTGTTAGAATATGCCTTTTTGGCAGTAGGATGGGATGTTTGTGGCCATATGCGAGATTTGCATGTCGCAAACGACCGCCCACTCTGAGAATGTTTGAATGATCTAAAAATGGATTAAGAGATAAAATTTTGCTTCTGCAAGATAGTGGTTGATTTCTTTTTAAAGCATTGATCTCATTATTAAATTCAATAGTTTGCACTAATTTAATTAATACATACATAGCATTGTTTAGTTCATTAGTTTTTAAAAACCCATTTGTTTTATCCTTTGAATTTTTACAATTATTGACAAATCTTAAACAATATGATATTACACGTTTAAGTTTAGAAAGAGATGAGAATTTATGAAGTAAATCATTACCATCAGGCAAGTGATTTGGTACAATAATTGATTGTAATGTACAGTACCTTTCTTCTGGCACAGCATCATTCAATGTAGGAACAGAAGAGTCTGTCTGAAAAGGAAATGTTTCGTGTAAACATTTGGGACCACACAACCATATAGAAGTGAGTAAAGTTGAAGATGATACACCACGGGTTGCAAGATCTGCAGGATTTGCGCTTCCACTGATATGATGCCACTGAGTAGCAGAAGACAACGTCTGGATTTTCGCCACTCTGTTGGCTACGAACGTCTTCCATCGGCTGGCATGGGATCCTATCCAAGAAAGAACTATGGTGGAATCCGTATAAAATTGGGCTTGTGATATAGGGTAATTCAGAGCTTTACACGTAAAGTCCATCAGTTTAACTAACAAAAAAGCTCCACATAATTCTAGTCGAGGAAGTGAGACAGTTTTCAGTGGGGCAACTCTTGTCTTGGCTATTATTAGTTGAACGTTGATTTTTCCTGTGTCTGATACAGAGCGACAGTAAATTGCAGCTGCGTAAGCCTTTTCAGAAGCATCACTGAAGCCAAATAGATGAAACTGGTTGTCTGAATCGACTAACAAGAATCGTGGAATTTTGATGTCTTTGACAAATTGTACATCATTAGCAAGTTGTTCCCATTCAAGTTTAATGTCTGTAGGTACCCTTTCGTCCCACTTCAATTGTTGTTTCCACAGTCTTTGCATGATTGTTTTATACTGAATTGTGATGATTGACAACCATCCAAGTGGATCGAATGTCTTAGCAATTGTAGAAAGTAATGTCCTTTTGGTTAAGGTGCCTTCAAAAGATAAAGGAGTGATTTTGAAGTAGAATACATCTGAAGCTGGATGCCACAGGATACCTAAGGTTTTTACTGTATCATCATTGTCTATATTCAAAGAAGTATTAGTTAAATGCATATCTGAATCGATTGAATTTAAGAGTTCGCTGCAATTAGAAGCCCATTTTCTCAATACAAGTCCGGCACTGGACACCATTTGAGTCAACTGGTTTTGTAGTTCCAGAGCTTCAGAGAGTGAATTGGCTCCGGACATCAAATCATCAACGTAGAAGTCCTTAAGAGCTGCTTTAGAAGCAAGAGGAAAATTATTTGATTCGTTTAATGCCAACTGCTGTAAGCATTTTATTGCAAGGTACGGCGCTGATGCAGTGCCATAAGCAATCCTTGTCAACCTAAAGTCTTATATTGGCTCAGAAGGTGAATTACGCCACACGATTCTCTGGAAATCTGAATCGTGTAGAGTTATTTGTCTATACATTTTTTCTATGTCCGCAGTTATGGTTATTTTTTGCATCCTGAAGCGTAGGAGTAATGTTGTTAAGTCAGTCTGTAGCTGTGGACCAACCATTAGTTTATCGTTAAGAGAAATACCACTTGAGGACTTTGCAGATCCGTCAAATACCACGCGAAATTTGTCACCGTTTTTATTGGGTACTGGGTGATGCGGGAGATAAAAACTGGAACTGGCTGGAACGTCAATCTCGTTTTCTGGGATTAATTCCATGTGACCAAGTTTCAAGTAGTCATCCATGAATTTATGGTATTGATCAGAAAGAGATTGGTTTTTACTGAACCGGCGTTAGATTTTCTGTAGACAATGCACGGTAATGTCTCTAGATTAACCAAGTTCATCACTAGAATCTCGGAATGGAAACTTGACTGCGAATCTACCTGTTGAGTCACGAATATAAGTTCTTTTAAAATGATTTTCGCAAGCAATTTCTTCATTCGTAAAGGGTTTTGTTTCAGAGAGTTCCTCTAATTGCCAAAATTTGTCAAGTTGAAACTCTACTGCGTTGTAACTTGCATGATTTAATATGATTCTTTGGCAAGGAATTTTTGTTTTTCCAAGAACAACCCAACCGAAAATGGTTTCCATTGCAGTTAAAGAATGTCCTGGAACATTTAAATGCCTGTTGAGCATTATTTCTCCAAACACGTCTGCACCTAGCAGAATGTCTATTGAGCTTGGCTGAAGACAGTTGATATCCGCTAATTGTAAAATTTTGAATGTATTCAAAGCAGACGCATCGACTTGAAATTGAGGAAGGTCACAGGTGATTTTGGGTAAAATTAATGCATCTACAATAATACTTGTATTTTTGTAAAACAGTGATGTTATTTCTAACTGAACAAAGCCTGAAACCCTTCCCACGTTTCGCGAACTTAAACCGTCTACATTTATGTTTACGCTAGTGCGCTTAAGTTGTAATAAATTTACACAACTCTCTCTAACAAATGAGCCTTTACTGGCTGAATCAATGAGTATTCTGCATTTTTGAAAAGTGCCATTAATGTCTTTAACATAAACGATTGCGGTAGGCAATAAAACAGCCTGAGCGGCAGGTACGGTTGCATTATTGCTACTTATCGTGGAATCTTCCGCGTGTATATCTGATACCGTGTTGGCAATAAAAGTTTTGTTATTATTTGGATTTTTTGAGCATAATATTGAATTATGTAATTTGGAACAAAATTTACAAATACCTGCACGGCATTTAGAAATGTGATGCGTTTTATTTTCTTTAAGACAGTTAAAACATAATTTGTATTTTTTAACAACATCCCCTTTTTCTTTAATCGGAAGTTCTAAGAAACTATCGCATACAAATAATCCAAAATGTGAACCGCTATTGCAATGTACGCAAACATTCCAGACTATTTGTGAAGAGTAGGGAAATTTCTTATTTGTTTTGGTCATTTTACTTCCCCCCGCTCCAAAGGGAACAGATGTTTTTTCTTTCTGGCACTTGGCTAAAGAAGCGATTGCAGTCGCCTAAGACGAAAGATTTAAACTGGGCGAAGGAGGGATTTTTTTTGTTTGTTTGTTCGAGAGTCCAAACGCGTAGTGTTTCAGGGTCGAGTTTCCCCCTTAGCAAGAAAATTATAAGGGTGTCCCAATGCTCCACGGGTTGCTTTAGGATTTGTAGTGTGTCAATGCATTGTTGGGTAGTGTCTATTATTTTTCGCAATCCCGACGCAGATTCTTGTTTTAAAACAGGCTGCGAAACTAATTTATTTAATGCTGCATTTATAATTTCTGCTTCATTCTCATAGCGTTCGGTTAATGCATTCCACGCCTTTTGATAATTATAGTTTGTTATTTGAATAGATTGTAATAAAGTGGCTGCTTCGCCTTTTACAGAAAGTTTAAGATATTGCAGTTTTTGACTATCGCTTAAAGTATTATTATTTCCTATACTCGTAAGAAATAAATCGCGAAACGAGATCCAGTCCATATAGTTTGAAGTGAATACTGGCAATTCTATGCGAGGAAGTTTTAAATTGTTTACATTAGTGTTAGCAATATTTTGGCATACATTAGTATTATTATCATTCCTAACAAGATTTTTCATTTCCTCTTTTAAAATAATTTTTAGAGTATCTAATTTAGAAAATAAATCATGCATTTCTATTTCATAACCGTTAAAATCTTCATCTGTACAAGTACTTAGAAGATTATCATTTAAATTATTTATTTATCTTCATTATCTATTAAATTAACATCTTTTTCATAAACTTCAATAATGGATTCAGAATTTGCTTGATTTTGTAAATCATCAATTTTGGAAACTAAACGAGTTAGCTTACCTTTTACGATTTTCTTTTGCTTAAGAATGGCGTCCATGTTGTTTTGTGACCTTCCCAATATCGAAGTTCAATGCTTGCGATGATTATTGAACAAATTTGTTTTGATGCTTGATTATTTCGACAAATGTCGCAGACCGTTACACTTCATCAATAAAATGTTTTGACTTGAATGCTGGTGCTCGTCGGACCACTATGATTGCGATGGAAAAGTAATCGGTCTGTACTGTTTGAAGAAATCTTTATTTATGTTTACTACACAGTTACACAAAATACATCTGGCGGCTCTCGCGCGCCCTCTTACGGAGAAAAATAAGAAGGCTTAAAAAAGGTTACAACAGGGGGTACTTCCGTAAAATTCTTTTGGCACTATGAAAAGGAACAGTATTGTTAGAGGTTTAAAAGCTTTTCGGCATTTTCATTCCCATCAAAGCTACACTGCAATGGAATCTGTGCTGGAGAGCATGTAACATACCACTAGACAAAAGTGATCACTCCTGTCCGGAGGCTGTTACTGGCTTACTTAAATACCACCACAGTACTCCCCCCCCCTGTAAATGATTTTAATTCTTTAAAGAAGTTAATTGTTAGCGATAAATTATATCAAATGCTAGATCATGAAACTGCTATTCATATAAATATTAAACAGGAGCAAAGTTGGTTTAAACCAATTCAAATGGGAAAAGAGTGTAACCTGTTTTATGCTTGTAAAGGCAGAGGCGGATAAAGGTAGTTGGAGGCCTTTGGCAGTAAAAGGTTTGGGGCCCATGGGCTTAAGAGTCGAAAAACTAAAATAAGCAAAAGAGTCATTTACTTTAAATTCTCAAAATAAAATGTAGTGATATAATAAAACTCATCGGCTAAAGAAAAATCTTAACTGTATATATATAAAAAAAAATATTAAAAACCTTACTTAAAAGCTTACAGTTTTGCTATACAGTTTGATTTCTCTTTGGCAAATTCATCAATTATTTTTACCATATCTATTTTGTCCAAAACATTTTATTCTGTATATTATATGGCCATGTTGTTCAATTTGTCTTTTCTCCCATAGTGCATCTTAAATTATTTTTAACACGTTTTAAAACTAAATAAGATCATTCACCTGATACATTCGATATCAGTATTGTTAAAAATATTTTCAAAAGTTTTTCTACATTAGGATTTCTCTTGCATGCCGATACATTTCTAGCTGGGGTTTCATTGTAACTTTGTTTTCTTTTCATTTTTTGTTCCAAGGTGGCGTGGTTGGTTTGTCGCTGGCCTTTGCACTCATCAAGATTGGGTCCCTACCAACGCTGGGGGCCCCTGGCGGCCGCCAGGTCTGACACCCGCTTAATCCGCCACTGTGTAAAGGAAGAACTTTTTCCGAGTTTCCACATAAAGCATGTTATAATCAAAATGGCTTACGAAATGATTTTAAATATATCCCTTTTCACTCGAGACGAGATGAAATAAATCTTAATTTGAACGAAACTAAATTCAATAACTCAAAACAAAGTAAAGTAAAAATAAAATTAGAATGTTACATTTGCGGTGAAAACCATTTAGCTCGAGACTGTATTAAAAAATATACAAAATTAAAAAATGAAAAAAAAAGAGATTTCTGAAGTGCAATATGTACAACCGAATGTTGACATTGAACCTTTGAAATATGTTATTGTTTACATTAACGGGAAAGCAATAAATTGTGTTTTGGATAGAGGAACTCAAATTTTTATATGTAATTCTGATATTTTTCTAGATAATTCTAATGATGAATTCGGAAAGATTACTTTAAGTTCTGCATTTGGAGAGAATGTAGAAGCAAAATTAATTAAAACTTCTATAGCTCTTGATAATAATTCTTTGAATCATCCAATGGATTGCTTGGCAGCGGAGTTGGTCCGCCATTAGGCAAATAGGGGAGGGGGCGGTACCTCCTTCCAGTTTTTAATTAATTAAACTTTTAAGAATGGAAAAATGCTTTAAAATGATTGCTAAACTAATCACTCTCTCTAAACTGTCGAATATTGAGATTGTCAACTCTCAGTAAACTTCAAATATATTAAAAACTGATTGGTTATCATACTCCCTTAACCTTTTCAATAGAATTTTTGCTATTCCTGGTGGGCGCAGTAGCTTAGTGGTTATGGTCACGAGTTCATGTCTGGAGTGTCATGGGCTCAAATCCTGTTGCCACTAAAGACCCTCCGAGTAGATGAGGCCATTCCCCCCCCCTCCCATTTATGTGGTAGTTAGGAAAGAGGGATGCCAGCTCAGGTGTCATTCTCGTTACTCGACCGAGGTTGAACATTACGAGGTTTGTGATCAATAGCCCTCTTGTTGCTTTATAGAGCGACACTAATTTCTTTCTTTTGCTAATCCTGCTCCAGGCACATAAATTACTTTAATAAACCCTCTAAAAATTTTCTTTTATAGTTAATCTTTTATCTTCAAAATTTACATATCTAATATTGATTGAATTTTTTTCCTAATGGGAAATTTTAAGAGTGCAGTCCATTTGGACGTAGCTGCTTTACTTTCGGAAAGGACTTCCTTTCCTAATACAAAAATAACTTATTTTTGAGATTGTGCATAATTCTCTGTTTTACGAATTTTTTTAGTCTGCTTATGTGATCCATTAGCACAGAGTAGTAATTACTTAACAATTCGATTAAAATTTTCCATTTTATTCCATTACATTAAAACTGTTTAAATGTAATTTTATAGCAAAAAACATGAAGAAAAATTACATTTTCAAAACATTCTCTTTTCATGGAAAATACTTCTATGTAATATTTTTTCTATGTGTATATAGTTAGGATTTTTCTTTACAGAGCCTGAATTAAGATTTTTGAAACATTCACATTATTTTTACAGTTACTATTGAAATAACAACCAGTCTTCTTCAAAAAAATTCGCTACTTTATTAATATACGTCCACTTCTAAATTATATTTTTTAAAAAGTCCAGTTGAGGTAGGGATTCTTGGGAGCTTCCCAAATCGAATAACAAAAATTAAACTTTCGTAACAGCAAGAATTATTTTGAAGATTGTCAAATTTTAGATATCCATAATAATAATGTTTACGATAAATTTTACATCTCGCCATATTGACATCAATAGGAGTATTGTAAAGTTTTCAATACAAGAGTATATTTTTTTAATTCTTGATTATTTCAGAGCTCAGGTACATAGCATCCATTAACGACACCACTTCCTGCACCAGCTTTCAGTCTGGTTGAAATGACAATTCTACAAATGTTTCACTCACTAAGAAAGTATACACCCCACAATAACCCCCTTTCAGTCCCAAAATAGATTCCAATCGCCCCCCCCCCGTAAATCAACAGCTATCCTGTTCATGTGTTTCCCCCCCACCCTCGTCAACCTTATCTCAAGGTCACTTGACCGTTTCATCTTGGTAACAAATTGGGAGAACTTCCTTCTTTCATTCCAACGAAGAGGATCCCCTCCCTAACAATGACGTGATCTCATGACGTAGTCTAGGGTTACTTTAATTTTCTTACCCCCTCCCCCTTTCATATAAAAAAAGCAGAATTAGTGTTTCTGAAGTGATTAAGGTAACAGAACACCTTCGAAGAAAATTTTTTGAATTAACCTGAATTTTGCCTGTTAATGCATATTTTATGACCTTATGGGTCTTTAAAATCAGAAAAACACCCAAGTAAAGTCTTATTAGTGCACATTTTTTCTGTAAAAGGGGTATTTTATGAAAAAATAAGCAAAAATAAGACTTTACGCAAAACATGATAACTGAAAATAAAATAAATATATTGACATTTTGTAAATTGAATAATATAGCATACAACCTTATCTAGGGAATAGACACTTATTTTGGTAATATAACCATTACGTGAGAAGCTATTGTGTTTCGAGCTTCTTAACGTTGAAATTTTCTTTAAAAGCTATTGTAATTTTCACTTTATTGCTGTATAAAAAAATTTCTACTCAACATAAAATCTTAAGAGAGGTCTATTCCCTGTATTAGTATTTAAAAAACATATATATAAAATTTTTATTTCATCCAAGCATAACTTTTTGAGATATTGTGTTTTGCGGTAAGAAAAAATGTAAAAAAACTCATTTTGAGAAAACGACAAAAATAACATTAAACTAATCTGATTACAAGAAAAACACTTACTTTCTTATTAAAATGCACCAGATTTATAATTCTCTCCATCTTTAACTTCTATAAAACAATATTTCTTTTCTTTTTAAGGGCTCTTAAAATTTTCCTATGTTTCTTTGTTTTGGGGTCTGCGTTATGAATCGATTCACGGATTCTACATTTATCTAAATGTTTATATCCCCGTAAGGTAAACACCCCAGGATTTTCAATATTCATCTTATTAAAAACTTTGAGGCACCCATTTAATCCCTCATTGAAATGTATAACAGCATCATACGACCCAAATTTAATTGTTTTGAGCGAAACAAATACTTCTTTCGGAACTTTTTGCCAGACTATTCCGTTAAAACACTCATTTGCATTTTGCGTGCGTCCATGTAAGCACTTACTTAATATCTGTTTGTCGCATAGTTCTAAATATACTGGTTTAATTTTATTTAAAACATCATTTGATAAACCAGCATATTTTGTGGTACATTTTGTTCCATTTGCCACCCCCGCTGAAAATAACACCAGCTGTCTTTCCCTATTGGGCACTGACCATGCATCGGTTTCTTATCACTTGATGCACAGTGATATAACGCAGCAATTACATTTTGCTGCATGGCATTTAAGTTACCGACATTACTGCGTACAGCAATTCCATAGTAATTTTGAAGTCGGTCGATAAAATTATCAGTTAATTTGCCTTTACCAGACAGTCCTTTAGTTTTTGTTTTTAGCTTTCTTAGACGCGAGCCCACTCTCTTTTGTACATGGCCAATGCACTCAAACTTTGTCACACTGTTCATTCCATAAGTGTCTTTCACACTCATGAAAGCTTTTGAGTCACCATCTCCGTAATATTGCGTGTATTGAAGTCTGCGGTTTTTTTCTGAACGAAGAAATATTCGTGATGCCCCCACAATTTCCATTTTTGACGAAGATCCCGTGAAGTTACACTGACATATGTGGTCGGCTTTTGACGACTCATATTCAGAGTTTCTTGGCATAGTCTGAAGTCTCTTACATGTAGGACAGTAGGACGACATAACTTCTACGTCTAACACCTTACCAGTATCAACTGATATTGCAGCAACACAACCATTCATAGACGTATAGCCTCTACGCTGCCATGTGCCATTCACAGATATGCCACATTTTACAAAATCAGATGAAAAATTTTGTTTTATATCCACAATTTCAGTAGCAGCTTTTTTCATGGATTCCTCAGCTACTTCCTGGACCACTTTTAAAAGCTTTGCTTCCTGATTTTTGAAAGCAGTTTTTGTCTCAGTCGAGGCAAATTTAATGTTGAGCATAATTTAAATGCACCAGCAAAACCCTTGCCTATCTGCCGCATACCATATACTAGCCTGGTATTTATGACTGGTGCATTTACAACTTTTTTTGATGAAGCAAATGCAAAGAAAAAGTCACAGCATTTACATTTTAGTGTAAAATGAGAGCATAATCCATACATGGAATCCTCAAAAAGCTCTACTTTTTCAGCAAAACATTTTGGGCAGCAAAGTTTAGAAAATGCATCCACAATAAGCTCAAGATCAATGATTCTGTTACCAAACAGAGGACCAGGCATTTCTTCTGCAGTTGACATACTCTCATTTCCCAATTTTGTAGAACTAGCAGTGCATTCAGGAACAGGTGTTGAATTGCTGTTATTTTCGGAAATTTTTGTGTATTTATTTCCAAAAAATTGTCTCTTACGCTTTCTAGCAATACTTTTTACCATTTTCAAGCAAAAATAAAACAGAATAGAATTATTTTTTAACTTTCTACGCTGTCGATTCTTTCAGTATGAAAATCAAACATATATGTATACAAAGTCACTAAACAACAAATTTGATGCCAGATTTCCTACATAAAAAAGGAAAAATGTATTTCCAAATACATTTATATTTATTCTCAAATATTCTATTTTAATTTCTGACAAAATATTTGTATATTAATTTTTATATTTCATGTCATATACCATGAAAGAGAAACGTAAACAAACAATTTGGGCCACTTCCGGTTAGCAGAAAGGCATTTCCGGTCAGAGAAATTCATGATCAAGTAATATTAAAAAAGCTGTAACTTGGCTTCTAATTAAGCTAGAAACAAAATTTTTTTACAGATTTAGAAAGATAAAAGATTGAATTTTAATATTTGATCAAAAACGAAAAATCCATATTTTTACCGAAAATTGAGTTTTATATATAAAGGTGTTCTGTCACCTTAAGAGCGTTTTCGAAATTTCACAAATCTGCTTTATCCAACATAGGGCGTTGTATGCAACTCGGATGACGTCATAAAGATAACTTTTGTTTTCTGGAAACCTATCGTTACTATAGCAACGGGGTGTGGTTTAGAAATGATTGACATATGTAGTCGGTTTGAGAGCGCATGCGCTCTTTGAAGAACCAGATCGAAGAGAGGAAAAACGTGTCAGCAAACGGGGAGGGGGGTGAGGAAAGAATGGGAAAGAGTTTTCTACAAATAGTTTCAACATTTGAATAAGGTTCTGTCACTGCCGCACAAAATTGGGTGCGGAGACATTTTTTTTTTGAAAGCCGTGCTAGTGGATAGGTACAGTAAAAGTCCATTAGTCCGGCATCCAACAGTCCGGAATGCCCGATAATCCGGCATCGCTCCGGAAAACTGTAAAAATTTTGGTTTTCTCCAAAAGTGTGTCTTTAAAGCAAATAAAAACGCTCGAGAGCTATTCGGAAGTTTTCGGGGTAGTTCGGGATCATCCGGAAGCGCTCGGTATTGTTCGGAAACAATTAGCGGCCGGCTAGTCTCAGCTGTCACAACAAATTCAGGTGCAGTGCAGCTCCGTTAATCAATCACGAAGCGTCTTCGCCATTTTTTTGTGCGTTGTTGTTTTGTGTCCTTTCACATCGCAGTAAACGTAACTTTTGAAACTTTATAAAAAAAGTGATTTTCGTTCTAACTGTACAGTGACCATGTTTTCAAAACCTAAGCCTTCGAGTTCAAAAGGAGAGAAACGAAAATACGAAACACTGACTCTCAATCAGAAACTAGAAATCATCAAACTGCTAGAAAAAGGCGAGAATAGAAATGTTTTAATGAATGAGTTTAATATTGGCTCATCAACTATTTATGACATTAAAAAACAAAAAGATCAACTAATGAAGTTTGCTTCTCAATCGGTAACAACTGAGTTTGTAGTTTAATTATTAACCTAATTGTTCTTATAATTACCGCCCGATAGACCGGAATTTTCGGTAGTCCGGCACCGAGCCGGTCCCGAACGTGCCGGATTATCGGACTTCTACTGTATTAAAATGTGCTTTGCACTTCTAAGTATATATAGTTCTAGAATCTACTCAAAAATACATTTTTCAGCAGAAATGATGAGGCTAATCAGTCTAGATTTGTCGGAAAACATAGGATATATTTGCTTAATTTGGGTATAATTATTATGTGAGTTTTTCCCATTCATATGGAAAATAATTGAGTGTAATGCACTTGATATTTTGTCACATGAATTATTGTATTTCAGGGTAGGCCTTTGAGAGTACAACATTTTTGAGGGAATTCTATTGTAGAATTTTACTGTTTCCTAGTTTCGGATGACATTTATCCCTTTTTGTGGAAATTGGTACTGTAGTTTAGAAATCATGTAATTAATTTCAACTTTTCTATAAAATCATCGTTATAAGGCTCCGGATTTTTAGGAAAAAAAACGTTCAAATTGTCTCTTGACAAATACGTCTACATTGTCTTAGGTATCATAAACAATGCCCATAAGATTAAGAAGGGAAACGAAATATGGGTGGGGGTTTTAATTTTTCGACGAAGAATTTGGTAGATCTTTATTTGAAATTTAGAAAAAGTATTTTTTTTTCGAGTTTTAGGGGATATATTTGTTTTATTTATCTTTGTTACCTTTATTTATTTATCGATCTAATTCTCTTTGTTTGATAGAAATATGCGAAATTTTAATAAGTTTCTTTCTGCTCATATCTCTTAGATACAAATTGTATTTGAAATTGTCATAGAAGGATGCTTATTATGGAAATAAAGTTTCGATTTGAATCTTTGAAAAGAAAATGTCATTTTTCTTAGAAAATATTAACTAGAGCACTTTTTTGTCAGTCCTTTTTTAACAGCATTCCCTTTCTTGTTTTACAAATTAATGCTATTTCCAATCAGGGACATAGTTACCGCGTATCAATGATACGGGGCCCCAAGCTTTGAGGGCGGGCACCCAAACGTGTAAGCAAAAAATCGCAGGGGTGGCCTTAGAGAGTGCCCTCAAGGATGATACAGGGTCCACTCAGGACCAGCTCCGCCAGTGTTTTCAATACTCATGAAAATGTGACACAAATTTCACAGCCTTCAATTAAATTATTATATTCATTGAATTAATTTTCAAGCTAAGATTCCTTTTTTTATTTTCTACGTGCAAAGTTTTCAGAATATTTATTGTATATAGTCTGCGTTTGTACTCTCATAATGTTATTTTTAGTGTGGCCGATTATAAGCGGAGATAAAATCGGTGCATTTTTGTGATCGGCTCTTTTATTTTGAATTTTTACTGCTTTGATCTGCTTTTCTAGTGACACGATTGCGATGCTTAAATTCCCCAGAGGAGCGGTGTGGAGAACAGTAGTGCACTTTTGAAATCTGATGTTGCTATCAATTTTTTCATGAAATTATCTTAATAAGACCCATGATTTACAGAGGAAGTTCTTCAGTGAATTCACGAGCATGTTTGATTGTTGTCTTGGATATCAAAAATAAAGTCCATCAGGCTAAGAAGAGGGAAGGGATTTTAAATTTTTTGAAGAAAAATTTAGTATATCTTCAGTTGGGACTTGAGGAAAAATATAATTTCCGAAGTTTTATTTTTGTAGAGAGAAGTAGTGGAGGGAGACGATATATATATATATATATATATATATATATATATATATATATATATATATATATATTCGTGTATATGTGAATATACAGGGTGTTTCATAAATGATGGGAGTAACTTTAAGAGGTGATAGTACACATCAAGACGAGTAATAGTAAATAGGAAACCAAGTGTCCCAAACGTCTTCCGAAGGAGAAAGGAGCCATCAAAGTTTAGGGTCCTAAATTTCAAATGATGATAAAAAACGGGAAAATGGATCGATTCATTTGCGGTTTTCACTAAAATCATTCTTTAAATTAGTATTTTCATTAAAAAAAGTTTTAAAGACAAAGTTAAAAAAATGCCGTTAGAGGGCGCTCTAGACTTTGGAGTACCGAACAACTACCTTTTACCAGTATTTTTTTTGTTTTGTTAAATGTTTACAAAAGCTTAGATTTTAACTTGAATTTTGAGCGCAAAATTGAAACCATCGGGAGCGGTTAAGTGGCGCAAATGTAACCGCGTTTAGGGAGGAAAAATTGAAATGCTCGTATGTAATGATCAAAATAAAAAACGATAAAGCAAACTTTAAGAGGCGATAGTACAACATAAAAACAATCAACTTCGATTAGAAAATGCATGATTTGAATTCAAGCGCAAACGTGCTAGAGCATCTTCAAATTTTATCCATGCAAGCGTTTTAGCTGCAAGATTCTGGAAGAAGAACATGAAATTGTGATATGGGGAAGAAGAAGAACGCATATGCAAATTGTTATTAAGATAAAAGCCATTGACCCGAGTGTGCAAGTGTAAATCACGGAACAAACGTAACGAAAGATGTTGCCCTTCACTAATCAAGAAAAGGCTGATATGCACTTCATCTACGGAACTGCAAATGGGAATAGTGCAGAGGCGCGACGATTATACGGAAAAAAGTTTCCCAACAGGCAGTTGCCCAATGATAAAACATTTGTGCGCTTGCACAGACAGTTGTGTGAGACAGGATCCTTTTTTGGTGCACGTTCAAATGCAGGCTGTGCGAAGTCTAACAGAACGGTAGCCGTGGAAGAAAAAATTCTGGATATGGTGACTGATCATCCAAATACAAGCACGCGAGCAGTGGCTAGTCAAATTGAAGTATCACCCTCCACGACATGGCGAGTACTAAAGGATGAAAGTATGCATCCTTTTCATGTCCAACGAGTCCAGGAACTGACTGAAAGGGATTTTCCTCGTCGAATGGATTTTGCTCGCTGGTATCTGCAGAAGCACACCCTAAATCCCGATTTTGGTGCAACTGTGCTTTTTACAGATGAATGTACATTTACACGTGACGGTACATTTAACACCCACAATTCCCACCAATGGGCAGATGTAAATCCACATGCATCTTCTACACATGCATATCAGCGACGATTTTCCATAAATGTTTGGGCAGGAATAATTGGTGACCATCTACTTGGACCTTATCTTCTGCCAGAACGCCTGGATGGAAAAAAATATCTTACCTTTCTGCAACAGGTGCTGCCGGAAATGATAACAGATGTTCCCCCTCGTATCCGGCGAGTAATGTGGTTCCAGCAGGATGGAGCACCAGCTCATTTTGCGCCAGAGGTGCGAAATTATCTAAACGCAACCTTTCCAAATCAATGGATTGGGCGAAGTGGTCCTGTCCCTTGGCCAGCGCGATCGCCCGATCTTTCATGCCTGGATTTCTTTTTGTGGGGACACTTGAAGAGTCTTATGTATGAGACTCCTATCGAAACTGCAGAAGAACTCGTCGCCAGACTTTCGGCAGCTGCAGGAGAGGTGCGCGATACTCCTGGCGTGTTTCAGAGGGTTCGTGAATCCCTTCTTCGCCGTTGTACCGCATGCATCGCCTCTAATGGTCAGTGTTTCGAACAGATATTGTAATCATTTCTAATTAAACTTTTTTTTATAACGTAAATGTTCGTTGTTTCCTTTTTGTCTCTTAAAACGAAATCTGTTTCAGCGCCCTCTATCACCTTCGGGTTAAAATTACGAGTATGATTTCTTTGATGAATGTTACTTGTTTTGGTGTTGTACTATCGCCTCTTAAAGTTTGCTTTATCGTTTTTTATTTTGATCATTACATACGAGCATTTCAATTTTTCCTCCCTAAACGCGGTTACATTTGCGCCACTTAACCGCTCCCGATGGTTTCAATTTTGCGCTCAAAATTCAAGTTAAAATCTAAGCTTTTGTAAACATTTAGCAAAATAAAAAAAATACTGGTAAAAGGTAGTTGTTCTGTACTCCAAAGTCTAGAGCGCCCTCTAACGGCATTTTTTAAACTTTGTCTTTAAAACTTTTTTTAATGAAAATACTAATTTAAAGAATGATTTTAGTGAAAACCGCAAATGAATCGATCCATTTTCCCGTTTTTTATCATCATTTGAAATTTAGGACCCTAAACTTTGATGGCGCCTTTCTCCTTCGGAAGAC
>BMAO01028889.1:0-19657 GCA_019973975.1 Trichonephila clavata | reverse complement strand
AATATATATACAGACGGAGAGAGTGAGGGATCTAATAGTAGGAATTGAAAAAGTATCTAAAGACGTAACAAAAACATAGAACCAATATAAACTCAAAGAAATTAATTCTATCGCAAACACGAAAATTATCCACACTCTATAAATCTACACCCTCATGCAATTTAAGCACCACCGGTTCAGAGTCGGTACTTTAACTATTCAATCCATAAGTTTGTTTTCACTCGCGATAAAGATCTTTGTCCATCTACCGAGTCGAAAGGCTTTTATGTGAAGACTATATCTCATTTCGATTCTAAATACCAACCTTCCTTGATCCCTTCCCTTTCAGGGGCACAGCACAACGCGTACTCCTCCCAAACCAATATTTACCTTTAAACCTTTTATCAGATGCTGATGAAAACTTGGCTTCTAACTTCGTGGTTTAACACACGCGTCGAGATTATCAGATTGAGAAAGCTGTTTTTGCCACTGAATCCAATTGGGTGGCAAATGGTTCAAGTCTCAAATTGCTTTTTTTGCGGCTTGGTAAAAATTTGTTGCAAGGTTGGTTTTCTTTAAGGTATCCGACTACCCTAAAATTGTAAAATTGCCAAAAATTGTCAATTTTTTGTGATTTCATTTTATTGGCCATCTTATTAACTTTACAAAAATACCAAGCTTGTTATTTTCGTTCAATAGAACAAAAATTACATGTGTTTTAGCAAAAGCAGATGTCATTACTTTAAGCAAGGTGTCATACTTTAAAACGAGTTTTACACGAAATGTGTTGTTTTTTTTTAAATACTCAAACGGGGCCAGCGATTGCTAAAAAAGTTTTGAAAATAATTTCCTCAAATTTTTTGTGTATGTTCTGTATAATAGAATTGTTTTTAACCTTCAAATTTATCGATCACTGTTTTATTACAAATTTACAGCCTCTAATGTGAATATAATCACTGTTTTTTTAAGCCAATTTCATATAACTAAGTTAAAGTAATCTAGTTTTTTGTAAAAATTAAAATATCTTTTATCCTGAAGGTCATTTTAAAAATGAATAACATAGCAGCACATCAGAATTGAAAATCTGTTCATAAGCTTTTGGTACATAATGGGCCCCTTTTTGTTATTTTTTTGTCAATTTTTACCCGTTTTTCCCCATTTTAGTTATTATAGTTTCTTTTTCTCTTCTTCATTTTAGCATATTTTTCTTAAAATGTAGAAGTAAATCTAAAAACAACAACAAAAATCCACATATCTCCATTTTTTTTTAAAGTTGTCGCAAGAAGTTGGATACTTTAAGTCGATACGATTTAATATATGTGGTCATAGAATGTCATCCACAAATTTATTCATTTTTTTTTAAATAAAATAATTTCAATTTGGCATCTTGAAAGTAAAATATATTTACTCGTTAAATGAGCGAGTAAGGGGAATGAATACCTCTAGCTATAAAGCAACACGAAGGCTACTGGAAAGGACGACACCTGAGCTGTTACCCCCCCCCCCTACAAATGACCACACCACACCAACGGGAGGTACATTGTGCCTCGACAGATTAATCACTTAACTACACTGCTGGCCACCTTAAATGCAACACCAAGAAAGACAAAAGATAGCACGACAAAATTTATTTTGTAGATAACATGTTGACCAAGTATCAAATGATTAAATTTATAGACTTCTGTGAAGTGTGGTTCCTGCCAGAATCAGTAGCCAGAGTAGCCGCCGTTGTTGGAGATCACCGCTACCACACGCCTCGGCATTGATTCAAAGAGACTTGGATGTGTTCTTGGGGTACAGCAGACCAAGCAGCTTCCACACGTTGCCAAAGTTGATCTGGTGTGGCAGCTGGGGGTGTAATCTGGGTCAATCGTTGAGCAACGATGGACCACATGTTTTCTTTCGGTGAAAGATCCAGAGAGCGAGCAGACCAGGGAAGCAATTCCATCTGGTGATTGACGAAGAATCTTTGGACAATGCGTGCCACATGTGGTCGTGCATTATCCTGTTGAAATATGGCGGTGGCCAAGCCCTGAAGGTAAAGAAGGACAACTGGCTCGAACACTTTGGAGATGTAGCGCTGGCTGTTTAACGTACCGGCAATGCGTACTAGAGGAGTGCGAGAGTGATATCCAATACCGCCCTATACCATAATACGCGGTGCAGGACCAGTGTGGCGGTGCATAACTCAGCTGTTCAGCATCCTCTATCAACGGTGTCTCCAGACTGGAATCCGACCGTCGTGCTGTTGCAGACAGATGCGTGACTCGTCAGTAAAGACAACTTCATTCCATTCTGCCGCCCACATCCTTTTTTCATCGCACCATTGGCGGCGAAGACGTCTGTGGTTCTGCATCAAGAGTAGACCAAGTAATAGACGTCTTTCGGATAGACCACTCTGCTGTAAACGGTGTCGAATGGTACGCGCAGACACTGAATGATGCGTTACAGACTCAATGTGCTGTGCTATGGTTCGTGATGTGACTGAGCGATCCGTCACTGACATGCGCACAATTGGCCTGTCCTCACGTGAAGTGGTGCACTGAGGGGGATGCGATCGACCACGTCGGTCCGTCGTACCCTCCTGCATCCAACGGTCCCATATCCGCATTACAGTTGTTTGGTTTCGTCCAACACGACTACTGAGTTCCCTGAAAAATAATCCACAATCTCGGTAGGCCAATAACCTTTCTCTGTCGTACACGGATACTTGATCAAAAGCTGATTGCTGTTTTCTACGAGTCATGACTGATCGTTTTTTTGAAAAAACCACGAGAAAAACACTATTTCCGAACTTGAAATTGTCGAAATCTCCAAGCCTTAAATAGCGCTTTGATGTGGCGCCACAGGCGTGCGTGGCGTGTATCTGTGCTGAAATTCTAATCATTTGCATATCTCACCTCCGCTAATGCATGTTTTAAATTTCATATTATTTGCGTGCTTCCTTCAGGGTGTTGCATTTACGGTGGCCAGCAGTGTAGTTTGACCATCCACCGTAAGGACTACCGAAAGTTGCCCACAACTGGTTTGCCCGTATGCTGTATATGGGCACTGATATATTCTTCTTTCTATCTTTGATTTGCAAATATTTTTAATTCTTATAGTGAGATTATTAGTGCTAGTATTTTTTTAAGAGGAGAAGGTTGTCCATGATACTGAAATAATTCTCATTTGGTATGTACTTTGCGGTGAAGGCGGCAATTTTTCATTGAAATCAGGAATTTACATTCTTGAAAATATTCGATAAAAAACAGGGATTGGCAAGGCAATGTGCAATTTGTTGCTTGAGAAGAAATGAAAATAGAAAGATAATTTTAAAAAAGTCTATCTGATTATCTCTGTCACCATTGCTATATAAGACTGAGTATTACACCATACTTTAAATTTGTGTGCATTCGAGTACTTATATATATGCACATACACACAAAATCCTCAATCGTTTGAAAATTTAGGTACGAACATGAAATTATTTTGTAAGTATGAAATAATTTTTTAAAATATATGAAACGTTCTTCAAAGAATACGAAGTGTATCTATAAAAAACAAACATTTAGGTGTATATATTTGTGTGTTCCACAATTATAAAATAGAAAATAGAGCAACAACTTTAGAAATTGTAAATTAAAATAAAATTCCTTCATTTCCGCGCTTTCTGTGTTATGTATTGTGCTTAGTTAAATGCAGAAAAAAAGTGACTTTTTATTGGAACATTTTGGGCAAAAACACTGACCGCTTAAGGGATTAAACATGCATCTACACTTACACAAATGATCTTCAGCAGCACCAGGGCTCGACAATACCACCTACGAATTCGCGAATATATATATTGCGGCCACCGACGGTCACATGATCCCGCGATTAAGACAGGTTGTAATACTACAGTAAAACTATTAAATAAATTTGTACTTTATAATTCATTCCTTTAAACATACTATTTCAATTCATTTAAAGGTATCCGACTACCCTAAAATTGTGAATTTTGCCAAAAATTGACAACTTTTTTTTATGATTTTATTTTTATAGACCATCTTATTAGCTTTATAAAAATACCAAACGAATAACAGTTTCCGCTTACTAGAACAAAAAATACAAGTGTTTTAGTAAAAGCAGATGTTATTACTTTAAGCAAGATATCATACTTTAAAACGCGTTTTAGTGGAAATGTGAGTGTTTTTTTTAAAATACTTAAACGGGGTCAGCGAATGCTAAAAAAAGTTTTGAGAATAATTAACTGAAATTTTTTGTGTATGTTCTGTATAATAGTGGAAGTATTTTAACCTTCATATTTATCGATCACTGTTTTATTACAAAATTCATAGTCCCTTATGGTAATAAGGGACTATAAATTTTGTTTCTCTAAGCAATTTCATATAATAATTAAGGTAAAGTGCTCTAGTTTTTGTAAAAATTAAAACATCTCTTATCCTGAAGGTCATTTCAAAAACGAATAACATAGCAACACATCAAAATAGAAAAATTGGAAATTTGTGCATAAACCTTTTGGTACAGAATGGACAGCGTTTATGTTATTTTTTGTCAATTTTTACCCATTTTTTCCCATTTTAGTAATAATAATTTATTTTTCTCTTTTTAATTTTAGCATATTTTTCTTAAAATGTACTAAACAAATCTAAAAACCACAAAAAAATCTCCATATCTCCATTTTTTTTTTTAAAAAGTTGTCGCAACCAGTCGGATACATTAACTCAGAAATCAATGCCTCGTCTTAAAAATTATATAAAAAAAGTTGTTTTATGATTGAAATTCGGTTTTACACTTAAAATATTTACTCAAAAATTAATTTGGGCAATGTTCTGAGAATTTGCGCAATTAATTCGGCAATGCACTTACTTTTTTAAATGTGAATAATAAGATTAAAAGATGTTAATATCATTTTGATCAAAGTTGTTTTTTTTTAATCTTTCAGGAGTGGATCAGAACAGTGCAAATGCATCCAGAAAGAATTCCATATTGTAGCCGTCAGCAAAAATTGTCATCAACATGGTCACCAAATCACCAAAAATGATGCCAAACAGAATTTTTTTTTCTGTATATTTTAATTACTGGAGACAATTATAAAAAGAAATTGTTTTTAACTTTAAAATTTATTTAACTGTCAATGATAATTAAAGAAACATTTATATGCGGTGTGAAGTATTTTTTAAAAACCAAATTATGTAAAAATATATTTTCATCTAAAATATTTTTTTAAAAAATGTATTCTAATAAAGATTTTTTAAAGTGGTAACACTGTAAGGGAAATTTATTTCTATTATAATAAATACGTAAGCATCAACTACCATATTACGTATTTTAAAAAAAAATCTGCACAATAAATCTAGAATTAATATTTATAAATGCAGCCTTTTGAATGGAAAATATTAATTTTAAAGTTAAAGCTTTTATTAGAAAGATATACTCTCTATGTGTGTGTAGTACATGTTTTGGACATTAAAGCTCTCTGTCAAATTTCTTTTGGTAGAGAACTTAAAATTTAGACATCTAGTTGGCAGATGTGGTTATTCTCATAAGGTTAAAATATTTAAGAAAATATTTAAAAAATAAAAGAGAAAACCCTCCGATTATACTTTTTATGATTCTTTTACGTCCAAAAAAGCAAACACTGGGTGTAATAAACTCAACGAAACATATAATTCATGACTTAAACCATTATCAAGCACGACAACTTCCTTAAGAAATCATATTAAGATAATTCCCGCTCTGTAATATTCAAATCAGACAAACAAGTTAAAAAAAAAAACTTCTGAGATACTGCGAACGTCAATATAGATATCCCCCCCCCAGTATATCATTATCAGTATGAACTAAACCTTTTGACCATATTAAAAAACGAACTCTGAATTATGCATACTCTGACCCCACATTAAAATATGGAATCCCGTCCAGGAAAAGAGGAATAAAAATAAATCCGGCGCTAAATTTATTTAGATTTCTCACCCCTACGTAAGGGTGGGCAGAACTTGAAAAATATTCGAACAGAATATAGATATTCTAAAGGATCGGACATCTGATAGAATTCGAACTTTTGACATCCAATCGCTTAAAGGTTCCATTAGCTTTGTTTTTGTACGGTAAAAATTTGCAGGATGCTCGGCAAAGGTTATAAATTGAAGTGTAATGCCTTCTAATGCGTATAATGATGGATAGTGAAACGGGTAATTTATCTTCTCTTACAATTTTGTTATTCATTCATCTAGAGAGAGAATGGTATAGAAAAAAGCTGGTTACCAGCCTCTGCAACGTGGTTTAATTTTGTTTTGGAGATACATTTTGTGTGTTGTTATTTATATGCAATATAGGTGTGCCCTAAGAGTAAAAGTGATTCTTGAGGTGGCTTTAATAGGAGATGATATATAAGCAAGATTGGGTAAAATCAGTACCTTAACTACTTCTGAAAGAAATGTCATATATATATATTGGACATTCCGATTTTATTTCTTGAAAGTTGTTTTAAGTAAACTTATTTAAAAAGAAACTTAAAAAAGCAGTCTTTCTTAAGAGAAACGGCTTAAGATTTTAGTTCTATTTCAACTCTTCTATTAATATAGAATATATTGTTCGTTGTATCAAAATTCGGAAATTGTGCGACTAATCTGTCTTATTGTAAATAACTTAAGCATCGTGTGGCAATTTAAAGTATAGAATTTATTTCAAAGTTTTTTCACGTATTATTAAGTAAAACAAAAGAAATATTATTTGATTGATTTGTTATTTAAGCATAGTATTCTTGTGTGGTTTCCGGTTCCTGAAATGAAAAAAAAAGTAAAAATAAACTTTTAAAATATACCTAGGGAAAGGAGAGTCACACAGTAAAATGTCTTTATACAGAATACATACAGAATGATTGCAAGTTATACAAATGTATCTTGTTCTTATGCGATTTAGCACAGCACAAAGGGCAAAATCTATCTGCTTTTTTGTCAAACTTTGGTATATGGTCACCAACTTTAGACAATCGTACGTCATCTGGAACAGCTTTCTTGCTGCTCAGGAAATTTTAGAAACTCGTCATTTGCGTTTGCGACTTGGAAAATATCCAGATGTCAGTTGCCGTGTTAGCCGAAGTACAAGCAGCACATGTTGTAAATTAATCCTTTCAGGACCGGGCTATTTTTCCAGTTACGCCTAACTCCATTTAAAAATTCATATAAAATCATTAATGTTACAAAATATGACAAAATTTATAGTTAATAATCATTCCAAATTCCATACGTTCCAAATTCAGTTCACACCGGTGTGATCACAGGCCTCAGAAGGGGGAAAGCTATCTCATATATGATACCGTGTTCTCTGAAGTGATTACATAAGTGTGATCATGGTGCTAAACGGGTTAAATGTAAAACGAATAGATGGCTCTGCAAGTCATCTGAGATTTATACTTTTTTAGCTTGTAGAATCAGTTCTGTAATGTTCTTTGTGCTGTAAACATGTCTTTCGTCTCGTCGAAGAACATACCACATCCGTATAAAAAATTAAGGAAGAGTTTCTTAAAATTGACTGGTAATATATAAATTCTCGAATTTTTGAAGCATTTATGGAATTTTTACTGTTATTTGATGGGAAAATGTCTTGAAATTCTGATTAGTTTTGTTTTTTAAATTCATATGTGGACTAATACGTGAAATACTTCAAAACGATGGATAATCATAGACATTTTAAATAAAATTTTTCAGAAACATTTTTGACAAAATCTTTAAAGTATTTAGTTATATGGCGTTAATAAAGTGTTTCTCAAACTCGGGGCGTGAGCCCAAAGGGGATCGTGATAACTCTACGAGGGGGCCCGAGCATATTGAAAAGTCGTTAGCAAAAGATTATTTTAAAAAATATATTAATGTATTGAAAGTAAACAAACAAAATATAAAATGACATAATAAAAAATAAAATACACATTTACACTGACATAATAAACTTATTAATGTATCAATATAGCGCAATATATTTCATAATTAATTTAAGAATCAGTTTAATAATTACCAGTGACGCCGTGGGCTTGTCATATATAAAATTATATACAAAAATTAATACTTATCTTGATAATTTGCACGGTTTATAATTAATCCTTTAACTGCCGATAAAAAATACGTGATTCGCTCTCCCTTGCCACCGGTTTCCATGTAGGCACACATATGTGATGCATTGCGGGGGGAGGAGAGAAAAGGAATATATATATATATATATATTATATATATATATATATATAAGCAAATTCTTTTAAATAAGTATATCCCTTACAAACACACACACAATGTCTCAAGGTCCTTTTATTGCATTCCAAAACCTTCGGAATAATTTTATGGATAGCAGTGCAGAGAAAAAAAATCGTACTTCGGAAAGACGTATATTTACGTCCAGGGCAATTAATGCTTTGGGTGAGCGAGACGTGTATATACGCCGGTGACACATAAGAGGTTGAAATCGTATTATAGCTTTATTGTCAAAGTATATTATAACTGAATTCAATACATTGTTATTTTAAGGAGGGGGGGGGCATGAGATGAAAATTATGATTGAATATTGGGTCGTAAATATTGGAAAATGAGAAGTACTGTGTTAATATGTATTCAAAATTTCAAAACCACAAGATAAGTAATATTTTCAAAAAATGCTCCTTTTGTGTTGAAATTTACACTGTTGATAAATTGATGGTTGAATTGATTACATGTCATTCACTTATGCATACCAGTATCCTATTTTTTTATTAATAAGTTACTTCTAATTTAACTATAGGACAATTCAAACTTTATTAGAAGCAGAAAAATTTTTAGTTTCATTTTCATTAAAATTGAACATTTAATTTTGTGACCGATTTTCTGGAAGAGGCCTCCTTAATTTCAATTCTGCTTAAAAGCCTTAAACAATTTATTTAAATGTATTTATTTGTCTATTATTAAAAAATAAACCTTGTTCCTTATTTGGAACTTGGCACTTATGGGTTAACGGACCATCAAGCCAACCACACACAAAACGCGCCAAACTCTGTGACAAATATCCGTTACTAATATAAATAGGTGGTAATATTTTTCAAATGTCAATCTCTTTGTAACAGATAGCTTCAATTTAGCGTGATTTTTTTTTCTGTTACTACTGAGAAACGCGTTTACCAAAGTGTGGTACGCGTACTGAGGTACGGAATGAGTTTGGGGGGGGGGTACGCGCTGTACCCGAGTTTGGTGGGGATATGCACTGCACCGTGCTTTAGCTTAAGTCGTAAAAAGGAACAGACTAATGGACGTGGAACCGCATCTCAATTTAAAATTAACAACCAGGACCAAATTATGACGATCTGTCATCTGAGCATAAACAATTTCATCCTTCTCATTAATCCAAATAAATGTTATTTACAATATAACTTTTATTTATATTTTATTATTAATAATTTATTTCTCTTTTCTTATTATCTTGTGTATGTCACAAAAAAAGAAAAAATATTTTTTGATTGTTATTAAAATGCATCCATTTTTTTGACGAGGGGGTACTTAGTGCTACAAAAATCATAGAAGGGGTACACATATGTCAAAAGTTTGGGAAACACTGACTTAGAGGAATCATGAAGTTAATGACGGCTCAGTTTTAGTTTATACCGGTTTTAATATTTCTTTGTAAAGTTGATGAGCCTTTAATAATTTTTAAAGTTGATGAGTCTTTTATAATTTTTAAAGTTGATGAGTCTTTAATAATTTTTAAAGTTGATGAGTCTTTAATAATTTTTAATGTTGATGAGTCTTTAATAATTTTTAAAGTTGATGAGTCTTTTATAATTTTTAAAGTTGATGAGTCTTTAATAATTTTTAAAGTTGATGATCTTTTATTTTTAAGTTGATGAGTCTTTAATAATTTTTAAAGTTGATGAGTCTTTTATAATTTTTAAAGTTGATGAGTCTTTATAATTTTTAAAGTTGATGAGTCTTTAATAATTTTTAAAGTTGATGAGTCTTTAATAATTTTTAAAGTTGATGAGTCTTTTATAATTTTTAAAGTTGATGAGTCTTTTATAATTTTTAAAGTTGATGAGTCTTTAATAATTTTTAAAGTTGATGAGTCTTTTATAATTTTTAAAGTTGATGAGTCTTTAATAATTTTTAAAGTTGATGAGTCTTTTATAATTTTTAAAGTTGATGAGTCTTTTATAATTTTTAAAGTTGATGAGTCTTTTATAAAAATTTTTTATCATTAAGCCATAGTAAAATTATCTTAACGGAAAATATCACCGATGTTAACCTCGAACCACCGAAACCTCAGCAAAGTATTGTCCAACCCATGGTTCCAGTGACCTATATAAGTACAACATATATATTTATTTTAAATCCTCACATAAAATTTCAATTTTGTAATTTATTTATTTTTGTACAAGAACTTGCTAATTGTATTACGATATTTCATCACCCCAGATGTTGATTTTTTTAAGTAAAAAAGATGATTTTAATGCATCCTTCACCAATGTCAAAACTCATTTACCTTCTTAAACTTTTAACCGAAGAAGAAAGAAACTGCACAGTTTCTTCCCAAATATTATCAAGATAAGATCTTGCGCTTCAGGTCAAATTTCAGGAAGTTAATGTTACTAAGATTGATTACGGGATAAAATAATTCAAGTGCGTTTTCAAAATTAAACTTAAAACTTGTATCAAACTTCTCGTGCCACAGTGTGCATATAATACAAGTTGATTTCATATAACACACTATTTTTCCTTTGATATCAGAAGTCAAATTCAAATGTTAATTTTTAATATTTACATTCGGCAGAATTTTTTATATTACAAATTAACGATTCTTAGCAAAAAATTAATTAAACGATATATAGCAAGTAAATATTAATATGTGCTGAACAAATAGTTCTCTAAAAATATCATACATAAAAAAATAGCTTTTAACTTTTTTTCTAATGCTTATGATATTAAATATGCTTCTCAATTAAATGGATTTGTTCTAAACAAAGACTACATGACTGCTGTAGCCTATGGTAATGGTCACCTAGTGGTATGTTGAGGCTGAAACATCCTCCCGTTGTTATGATGTGGAAGTCAGGAGAGGGGGTTGCCAGCTCAGGCATCGTCCTCGATACTTGACCATAGTTCAAAATTATGTGGACCATTGCCAAAAGCTCTCGATTAGCTGAATAGTGAGACGTTAATGTTCACTCACTCACGGCTTACTTAAAAAGTTGTTGTTGTTGTTGTTGTTACTTATGCCACCTGTCTGACGTAGTCAGATCGAGGCCCACGAAATTCATCATGGTATCAGGCTATATTGTACGACTGTCGTTAGTTGTAGCTTTGAGCACCATGCAGGTGACAGTACGTTTTGGCTCGGTTCCACCCCAATTTTGAGGGAGAACACCCTGGGAGTGGTCAGGGGCTTCCCACCTCTCTTCCCCTTCCACCAACCTCACGAGAGGACTTGCGGCTCGACGGCTATTTAAAGTACCCCCATGCCGCGAAGGCACTATACATTTACAAACATCCATGTCTTCTCCGGGATTCGAACCCAGGCCCTACGGCACAGCAGTCAGCGTCGCTAACCACTATATCGGGATGGGCGACGTACTTAAATAGTAGCGGATTCGAGCTTTGGTGCCACTAAATACCCGCCGTGTAGATGTGATGATTAGCGTTAAATCTGTTGGTGCTCAAAGTCAACACGTTGGCGTGGTGTGGGAGTAAAGTGCCGGCTCAGGTATCGTTCTCGTCACTTGACCGCAATTCAAAATTACAAGCTCATCGCCATTAGTCTTCGTGATGCTTTAAAAGTGCAATGTTGTTGCAAAGCATTCAGTCAATCAACTAAGTGTAGAATAGGGAGATTGTAGATAAATTTTATTGCTAAAACATAAGTTTGAGAAAATTTTAAGAATTAAATCAGCGTTTTGACAAAAATTTTATTAAAATTTAAATTAGTAGTTAATTAAAAAATCATACATTTATTATTTTCTTTTTCACTCTAATAATATTGAATAGTATGTAAAAAGTGTGAATGCCTAAAAAAGGGTAATTTTAAATTTGGAAAGGTAAACATGAGTGTGTGTCTATCACTCACCTGGTTAAGATACAGGTAATTTTTAGTTCTTTTTTTCCTGAGAACCAGGATTTTCCGAGAAAAGAAAAATTAATAAATATAAATAAAAAAATAAAACTTTTTTTCCGCCTATATCTCAGCTGCCTCTTCGACCCAGCCCCCCAAAAAACCGAGAAACTTCCGCTTTTTCCTGGCACGGAAAAAGGAAGAAGGTTTAAAAAAATAATAATAATAAAGGAAGAAGGTGCGGAAAAGTGGAAAAAAAGTGGGAAAAACTTTAAATGGGGCGTGCGGTTTTTCCCAAAATCCGTTTGATGCCGGGGCCGGTACTATCGGTAAACACGAACTTTTCTTCCACCTGTCATATCGTTCGTCCCACGTTTCTTGAATAAAAAAAATTTGGCACTGAAGAAAATGGAATTAAAAAAATAAAAAAAACAGTTGGTCAGGGGAAAAAAATTTTTCCCGTTTACTTTAGTTGTGGAAAAGTTAGTTTGTTTTTCAGTTGAAAAATAGGATGTTTGGGCCGTTTTCTCACTCTCTTCTCATCCTTTTTTTATATAGAATATATATTTTTTGTGTTTGTAATATATTCGATAAGTAATGTTTATATATACATTGTAGCTAAAAACAATAAAGTAAAATACTCCATCGCAAATTCATTCCACCAATTTTTTAGTTTTTCGGATATTGTACAACTCTGACACGATTTCCTCATGAATGAAACCTACGTAAGTAAACTGAAAAATATGCTTGCAGAGAACAATTATTTAATTCATTTGTAATGTTCTCACAACGGCTAAAGGTGTGGAAGGATTGGACGGAACACTATCCAAACATCAACAAAACAATCTAATTTATTCACAATATTAATCACAACTCAAATTCAATCGATCCAGTCTAAGAGATGCCCCCAATTAATAACTATGCCGACAATTAACGAGGTACACCAGACATGAGAAAACTTTAATATTAAATACACTTACTCAAGGCGATAACTCTGACTCTTCTTAGTTATTTAATCTGGATTCTATCTCCAGTGACAATTCGTCACCTTAAGTAATTCAATTATCAAATGCTAAATATCCGAGATTCACATTCAATTTGATTAATCTCTGCTCCGATAGCAATCTATCCTATCTCTCTCTCTAAACTGAAAATTTAGGCAATAACTTTTATAATAAAATAATTTTTAAAGACCAGAAAATCCCAAAAGGACCATTAGTGGAAGGAGCGTGGATAGAACCGTCACACATTGTTCACCTTATAATGCAATTTCCTGCATATTCCATGAAACAATACTGTGCAGAAGGGTTGATGTACGTTAAATCTACAGAGGCTGAGTGAATATTAATGTCGCACATTTCAGGAACACGAGGGCTTTTGGTGACGGACATCGTAATTTTGAACCATGGTCAAGTAACAAGGACGACATCCGAGCTGGTACCCCCTTTCCAAACAACCACACCACACCAATGAGAAGGACGTTTGAGCTCTCGACAGATTTAACGTGCATCGCTCCCCTATACGACGGGTCTTTAGTAGTACTGGGCTCGAACTCATGACATGCCTGCCATGGTCCGTTACCTTGATCGCTTGGCTACCGCGGCCACCTATAGAAGCTGAAAATTTTTCCGTTGGCTCGACATGAAAGTTTTGAGAGTGAGATGCTAACTCAGGTGCATCTTTGACAGTTAATCATTGCTTAAAATGACGAAGTCCTTCACTAATAGTCTTCGTGTAGCTTCTAGCAGAATACGCGACTCAAATAAATAATCAACGCACAAATATTTATTTTAATACTTCTCACTTTTTGTTTGATGTCAAATACAAATGCATAGAATCTTTCTTTTTCTTAACACCCTTTTATAAGCTTCACTTGTATGTAACGGAATCTTTGAACTTAATATGTATTTTTACCCATTTTAAAAGGTTAGAGTAATTCGAAATTTTGCTCACTTGTCAAGGACCAATATGACAATACAATAATTTAATAATTTTGGTCCATTGTCCGGATCAGGATCATCAAGATTAACGATATTCCATTTTCAGATCCCATCCCACATCTGGCGACTCATTCCGGATCCCATTTCCAGATTTTATCGACTAAGAGATTATGTTACAAGTTAATTCTATTAACTATAAAAGGGGTTTTTTTTAGTTTTTTTAACTATAATTTATTATTAAATAAAAAAAGGTATTCTCAAAATGTTATTAAATGAAAATTTCGTTACAAATTTAGAATTTAGCAAAATTAACTAGTTTTTTGACCGTACAGTTAAGTTTATATTTATATTTCGATAGAGTTTAATTTATATTCCTCTGTTCTTTTCCTATTTTGTTTTTATATTGTTTGAAAATAAACGTTGTTTTTCTTCTGGAGATTCTTAAAAAATGAAATTCGAAAAGAAATAATACAATGTTTGAAAAATTTAGAGCTTCTAGAATGCAAGCACTGTTAACATCGCTCTTTTATTATTTTACTTTTTTTCATCTTCATTTATTGAATATTTTTAAAGAAATCAACTAGGGAATATTTTTATAATTTATAGTTTTTTATATTAGAGTATTATTTTTTTTTATTTTGTAAGACTCTTGTAAAGACTGTGAGACTTTTGTAAAGATTCAACCAATTATGGACATAAATTTTTAACACAAAGGAGCTTTCAATCTATGCAAGTTTAATAGACGTTTAAATAGAACATACTTTTATTTTCATTACGAGCAAAAGAGAACAGCAAAAGAGTTAAAAAAGAATCAAAAGCAATTAATTGATAAAATAATACTGATGTTATTTAAAAAAGCTGAATAGCATTAGATGTGTATGGAATCAGTTTTTTCACAAGAGACTTTTAGTGAAGAAAAATTTATTTCTTAAAAAATATTGTTAGATAAAAAGATTAATATCCAATTTTAAAATGAAAACTGCCGTAGATCAAGACACTGTTTAAAATTGATTCTTTGGCAAAGATAAATTATAATCACAAAAATAATACTTTTTTCGAAAAAAGCAACTTTTGATTTTCCCCTATTCAACAAAAGAAAAATAATAAAATGTTTTCAAAAGTAATTTGATACAATTCTGAAGATAATTCGTTTTTAATAGTTTATTTTTAATCGAGGAAAACATCTAACATCTCTCTTTGAAAATAGTCTCTTAAAAATTCGATATTTGGGGATGCAGTGCCATCTGGAGTCATAAATTTAAATTAAGAATAAGGGTTCATATCCTCAAATTATGGCATGCAACATTTTTTGTGATACTCAACTAAATAATTTTTAGCAATTTGAGGAACATAATTAAGAAAGGGGATTAATGAATTCAATCTTATTTTAATTTCCACTGTGGTGTTTTATATTAGCCCATGTTTTATTTTTCTCACTAAATTTTTTTATTGTTTTCGATTGTAGTGTAATGAATTAAATATTGATTTCAGATGACTGGGTTAGAGCAGACCATTAATTTTAAAATATTTTTATAGCAATAAAAAAAGTGAATTTTATTTAAATATCTTTTTAAATAAAATCTTATCTATAATCTACTTCCCTCGTTGGAAAAGAAAAATGGAAATATACAGATAAAAATTGAAAGTATTTTTTTTTTCAAATACACTTTAGAAGAAGCTAAAAATTCTTAAATTGATTATATATATATATATATTTGCCTTTTGCGTATTTTGATGCAAATGCTTATTTTAGATTCATTTAGCATATTTAATTATTTTAATATCTTAAAGTTATTTTAACAAATCACAAATGGAAAAATTTAATTTGATTTGTTTCGCAGTTCCACATCTTAAAGAAAGATAATCGTGAGGAAAATAATTTTTTGCTATCTAATGAGATTTAATTTTTCCATTATGAAAGAAATTAGGGCTTACAAGGTCACTGTCATTTAAAAATCTAGAAATTTTTTATTTTAATTAATAATATTATTTATTCAATTAATTATCCATTGAACATAAAAATATAAGTATCCAAGAGCACATGATCGGATCTTGTATTTTAGAAAGTGAACTTCTTAAAAGATATTCTGTGCAAAATTTTGCAAATAATAGCTATATTTTTCTGGGAGAGTGTATGGGTTAATCAATTTACAGTTATTTATAGAAATAACCTATATAACCTTGTGACGGATAAATACGCGGCTCTAACTAACCTCTTGGGATTCTTTAAGGGAAATAATTAATTCAACCAACTTTCACAGAATGTAAGAAAACGTGATTAAGCAAATTAAGTTTTTTTTATAAATTCTGTATTCACGAGTTTTGAGAGTTATTAAAGTGAGAGTTAGTGAAGTGAGAAGATTATCAAAGTGTGAATTGAGGATTACCAAAGTGAGAATCGCTCGGATGCGTGGTGATCAAGCCAACCTTTAGTTTTCAAGGCCTCAGCTATAGGATTTTTGAATTACAAGAGTTCAGGTATTGTATTCATTTTTAAATAGAAGTTAGAGAGTAAATTGCTAGTGCGTATCCGAGTTAAAAACGAGCTTGTATAACTCATCGTAGAAATTAGTTGAATGTCTGTAAATATTATCCCGTGCTAACTGGTCTCACCTTCGCGCTCTAAGTGTTAATCAAAACTATCTTAATTGGATTATTATTGCGTCTGTGTTCAATATTGTGACAAATAAACGATTTTAGTGAATCATGTCGTCTGATCCATTAGTTCCTCCCACACATCTAGCTGGGTCCGAGAGTAGACAAGGGGGGGGGTAAAGGGAATGAGGAATAGTCCCTCATTACAACCTTAGCGCTAGTGGCTAAAAATTTGAAATGAGATATTCGAATATTTTACTTTCTTAATTAAGGAGGCATTTTAACTAAACAATTTACATGCATAAGACTATTAGATACAGATTCAGCAACTAGGAATTTTGATTAAGTAATAAAGATGATATACAAGATCTCATCTATAATTTAAATTTTCCACATAAACTACGAGTAATTTAAGATCTTATGGTCCTGAAATCAAAGTGCTCATAGTGGCCAGTATTGCTCAAGTCGAGTCACAAGTTCGAGTTCTGATTCAATTATAGATTTGACGGGAGAAGTAATAAAGCTTGTTGAGCATTAAATAGAGCTGTGCATCAAAATCCTTACGTTGAAGGATGGGAATGTTGGGGAAAACATATATCAATTTACACAAAAGCACAGGTGTCGTCCTTTTCCTTTATCCGAGATTTAGAATTACAAGATGCATTGTGTCATCAACCATCCTGTTTATTTAAGTGAAGTAAATTCAAATCAACCAATCAAATTGGAAACTTAAAGATCGAGTCAAATTTTAACGCGGGCAGCTTCTAGTCTACAAGATACATTTTGGAATAGAGTTTCTAACCATCAACCTTCTCTTCCGAACATAAAGCTCTAAAGCCACAAACTGCTTTCTCAATTTTTATAAATAAAACAAACAATAGTATAAAATTTCGAATTCAGAAAAATATCAACTTTAAAAAGTCTTCCATTAATATGTGTATGTTACCATAACCCGTCAGTGTATCAAAAACTGATATCGTAATTTTTTGACATGATAAAATAATGACATAGACTCATCCAACTCTCTGCAATTACGGGGATTTTGAGAAGCTGTTGTGTCTAACATGATGCTTTCTGCAGAACGTTAAATTCTACATGGACTCGAGTGGTGGCAAGCTTGCAATACAAGATCCATCAGCTCTTGTACTGATACTATATAAACCTGGCTATTCTTTTCTTTAGTTGATCAAACATTTCAGTTAGCTTCTGTAGTTAACTTTAAAGCAACGCAAGCCCAATTATTACAATATTGAACAAAGCATTTGAAATGCACTGAAAAGATGAAAAGGGTACAAGTTGAATAAAAAGAATACCTTTCATGTAATTCAAAAGAAATTGCCATAAGCAGTGGCGTAACAGAACATTAGAGGCCCCCTGCAAAGTCAGGTTTTGGGTCCCTAGCCTAAGTACAAACTTGGAGTCAATCTGTCTTTGGACCCCTAGAATCCCTGGGCCTCCACCGCAATGCGGAGGTTTCGGGGATGTACGTTAGGCCACTGGCCATGAGTGTTGTGACACACGTCCCATCATTTCGGCAGCAGGTCTATGCCTTCACTTTAGAAAGAACGTGGTTGATTCTTGAGGGTCCAGCTTCCCTCACTCCAATATCCAAATTGAAACGTGATACTCTCAAGTGACCTAACAGACTAAAAATCACAGGGTGAAAAATTTTTACTCTACGGTGGATGTTCTAAAATTTTTCAGCGGATTTTTTAAAGTTGCTTTGGTTTCACAGGAGACGTGTGGGAAGATATTTTCATGGAGTTTTCGATATCGTTTGCTGCCTTTCTCGAAAACTTTTACGCCAACTGTTTCAAGACGTTCGACCTAAGCAGTGCTTGCCATATACTGCTACTATTCATCGATAAATGTCCGAATTAAACTCACCTCCTGCAATCAGAAACCATACTACCCACGCGTTGCCTCCTATATGGACATATCCATAAATGGCTCGAATTTACTTTCGATTAATTTCCTCTCCCACTAACAAGTTTCACTGTTAAACATCGTATGTGGTGTACTTTTCCTGCTGTCCTTCTTGTTGTGTTTGGTGGCTCTGCTATAGCTGCACTTAATCAGACGCAATCACATATGTCCACTTTTCATTTGGGCAACCCTTATATAAAGTCCAATTACATGGAAAAAAATTTTTAACATAATTTATCCAGCTATTCTTGTAAGTTAGTAGATCTTATTACATACCTAATCCCACTTCCCACACTCCCAGAAAAGATAGAATATTATTTAAAACTAAAGATCGACCAAATTTTCCACCCATTCATTTCCTCTTCAGCCACGCTTCTAAAGAATAGCAAATTCCGTGCTCATTGGAATGGATTACGCAGTTTTTTCCCTCCACCGAAGAAAAGTTTTGAACGAATTAAAGGGGATACTTCGTCTTCAATTAGTATACATTAAGGGTTTGCTTTCCTTGCGTAGGGAAATCCCCACCCCCAAGTTCTCCAGATGCTTTGTCCGCTACTTAGCAGAGAACAGGCCGACTCTGTAAACAGTTTCCAGGCGCGATGCTGCTTGGTTTAGAATAGCAAAGGTTATGTGCTTTGCATGATGATTTTCCAGAACTATGCTTAATGTGGACAATGATGAAGTGAAAAACGAAGTGTGATCTGTTAGTTGTTGTATCGGATTAGGAAAAAAAATTTGAAACGTGATTTGAGTGTTGTTATTCTCCGTTAGGTTCGGAATAAATTGTTGTTCTGGTTGTTATTCATTCTAAAGCTAATAGAACCGAACAATAAATTAATATTGTTTCTTTGTGATTTTGTGTGAGTCAATAGATAATTATTTATATAAGAATACATTTGAATAACAAATGATGACTGGTTTTAAATATTATCTTCATCTTGATGAAATACTTGTTTTTTGAAGCTGATATGGCATGATGATGTTGAAAACCATTGCATTCATTATAAGTAAATTAAAGAACAACCTGTAGGTTTATTAATTTATACCAGTGCTTCTAAAACTTTCAATATTTGCCCGAACCAATTTTCAGTTACATTTTTTATCGCGCCCTTGCTTACAATAACAATGTATTGAATGCAATAATAATGCACTTTGACGGAAAAGCTACAACACAA
>BMAO01028887.1:0-18745 GCA_019973975.1 Trichonephila clavata | reverse complement strand
TATTAATGATGCTTAGATCAATAGGTGCATAATTAAATTTTTATATTAATCAAATAATAAAATCGAATAAAATAATATTAAAATGTTAAAAAGCTATTATAAAAATATGAATTAAATGCATTTATAAAAAATGTGAATTGTAATTTGTATTTCTTCAAATATTTTCGTTTTTTGGAATTTTATGTCTTTTAACTCTTCTAAAAATTTAAATTTCCTTTAATTACCTCCAGTGTTTAAGGCAATACACGAAAAAGATGTTGCGATTCCTGATTTTACTACAATAAGGATCTTATACTAATTCATCATATTGTGTTTGTAAAATTTGCTTTATGCAGCAGTTATCAGAGCTGAATTAAATTTTTTCTTAAATTTGTTCTTGTTGATATCAATAAACGATTACATTTTTAAACAGAAAACAACCCAAAATTATATTACATGTCGAAAATCAATATTTTACGAAGAGATCACAAGTTTCAGCCAGTTCTCTACATATATGACTTTTCATCGAATGAAACATATTTTCAGATTGTACCTGAGAAAGAGCATTCCATATTGCTTCTATCAGAATCCCAATTTCACCTGTATCAACTACTAGATGGATGGGATACCAATCGATGTGATTACGGACATACTCAATTGGTGAATAGACAGAGAATGGAAGAAATTGCATTTGTCGAGATGGGGAAAAAAGGCTTGAACATTCTTAGCAATATATAAAAGAGCATTTTCCTGTTGAAATACATCTCAAGAAGTGAGTTAAAGGAAGGGTGCATTTTTGGACTCCAGAGCGTCTTTGATATATTGGTTGGTGCTAAGATTACCCATAATTTATAACAGTTAAGACCATGATAGTCAATGGCATCCCTGATTATTAAGCTTGATATTGCTTTAGAATGATTTTGGATGATGCAAACTAGAAGATTGTGGAGGTGTCGGCCTAATCGGCACCCCTCGCTCTCCGTCTTGCCTGTCTAAAAATGTTGGGGGGGGGGAACAAAGCATCACCAGCAACTTCCATAATAACAATTCGTTTATTTATCTTTAAACACACTTAAACAATCACAAGTGATACTACAAAAGGAAACCTAGGAGTGCTATATAAAGCGTTATCCAATCTCAATAACTAACTCTAAGTAAACCCGACTACGTGATCTAGATAAGGAGAACAAGTGCTAATGAACCGATAACTAATTCTAATTTCATGAATCTTAAATCTTCAATCTAATAATTTAATCTCTTAGCAATTACTTCCTTGACCCGCTCTATGTTTGTGAATGAAATATTCTAATATTCACACTTACGTAACATCGCAACAGCTCCCCGGCTCCTTTTATCTTACATCTACAAAACTTAAACTCTATATAGTCAAACTAATTTGAATATCATGGTTTCTTCTTGAAAGGCTGTGAATTAATATAAATGCTCAAAATTGAAGGTTGTGGCTGTGAATTAATATAAATGCCCCAAAGTTCCCCCAGGAGGATTAGTAGGAAAATGACGCGAATAGATCCGTCACAAGATGGCGTCCACTTGTATAACGTCTAACACGGATAAGATCATTACTAAACCCATATAAAAAAGGTTAGATGAAAAGATAACTTGAAGACGATTGAAAAGCCAGTGTCTGTGCTATTGGAGTCGCGGGTGCCGATACTCTTAAGTGAGGGGAGTTTTGCATCAAGGTTTTCAAACACACTGCTCCTGATACAGTACAAGCTGATAAATTGTTATGATAAACTTGTAGTGCTCCAGTGTTTTTTCAATTGCTGAAATGAAGCTGCATGGTCCGTCATTGTCGTACAGATGAGGTGTATTCTATTCCGCACTGACGTAACTTGTTGTACACTGAATGGGTTTCTGACTCACCCGGTTCTCTTGAACCTAATGTTCCATCAATTCGATAATTCGCAATACTATCGTGAATGTCGCATTATTTAATGATGTACACAAGGCTATAGTTTGAAGGTTACCCCCTCACACCATACATTAAGAGGTTTTTAATTTTTAGCATGAAGATTATCCTTTCATCTTGTGACGGATCTGTCCTCGACTCTACTAATACCTTGGGGATTCTTCTGGGGAAAAATATTTTATTTCACCCAACTTTTGCCGAGTAAGAAAACGTGATTATGCAAATGAAGTATATTATATAAATTCTGTTTTCGCGACTTTGAAAAGTTGGCAAGTTGGAGTTAGCAAAGAGTTGGCAAGTTAGTTTGTTAGTTGAAGATTGCAGGATCGGGGAATTATTAAGAGATTTTGGAGTTTGTCCATGAAAAAGGATTACGGAGAGTGGATCCAACGACAGTGATTCAATCCAGATAAAGATCTACTTCAAGATTCAAGTGTAAGATCCGCTTCATAAAAGTGCAGGTATCGTGAGCTTTGCTTAATTAGAAGTTAGTTTATTAGTGTGCGACGTAGTTTATATTGAGCGCATTTAAGCTATCGTAGATTCAGTTGAGGGTCCGTAGTCTTACCCCCGTGTTATTGAATCTCACCTCCGAGCTCTACTATTTGATCATCTGTCTGAATTAAATTGTTATTGTGTCTGATTGATGCTATTGCACGATAAAAAAAATTCCTCACTGAAGGCCGATCATTGGTCTCTGCTCAAATTTCGTAACTTGCTGGTATAGTGTCCTCTGTCTTCAGCCATAAAGGAGTTGTCACCTTTCATGAAGCATTTGTCACTGTAGGAAACTAGAACCCATATTGAATATATTTCTACGAAATTATGCAGCTAATTCAGGAATTTAGATAGACTTGTTCTTCCCATGCACTCCGATAATTTAATTATTGACTCAGATTTTCATTTTTTGCCAGTTTCAAACCATTCGAGAAATTCCTTCAGGGTGTTGCTGTAATTATAACCTGGAATACGTTTTTAGTTATTCATCTACTCATCGCGCTTTGACTGAAAACGGGATTTTTTTTTGAATTAATAGCTTTAATTGATGTCTTTTACTTTAATAAAAATAGAATAAAATTCACAAATATTAAAGTTAAAACGCGAAAGAGGTTTTTTTTTAAATTTAAAATATTGAAAAAAAAAACTTAAAAAAATAAATATCCAGCAGTTTAATCCTTTGTTCAAAGTAATTTAGTATAATGAAGCCCAGTGGATGAGTGGCAGCGTATCGTGCTTCCACTCTACAAGTCCAGGGTTCACACCCAGGGCTGGGGAAGGTGACTCGGCCTTTCATCCTTTCAAGTGGGGCGATAAATGAGTACCAAGCTTGTTTGGGAACTAAACAGTAAGGGTTTCGCGTTAGACTGACCACCTGACCGGAACTTCTGCTCATGCAACTCAGTGCCCAAAGTCATGAAAACGGAGATGGACACAGTAGGTCTTGGCTTTCATGGGCTGTTGCGCCACTGAGTTTAGTTTGTTTTGATCTTGTATAAGGCTTTCTAGTACGATTTCACCTCTAATATCTCTGAAACAAATGATAGGATATACATTTGGAATGTAGACTGCTTAGATCTGAATTCTATAAAAATTCTATAATGAGACATTTTCCTTAAGAAATTAATGAGTACAGTTATTTAATCATAATAGTGAAATAATTTACATGTTTTATTTAATAATGTTATTTAGTTGTCTTTGGTTTGATTTGATTTTTTCCTTTTTTTATGGCGCAAGGACCAATTTAGATCATAATGCGCCAAGAGAGACAATAAGAACAGTTAAGTAAGATTTGCAGGCCATAAAGCCTTAGTCGAGCATAGACTATATACGCCTTTCTTAGAATCTATAGATTAAAATTAGATATGATGAATAAAACCCTTGATGCTTATGAATTTAAACACAAGTGAGGAATTGGTGCTATTGTTTGAAATACTGGATATAGTAAAATCAACAGAGTTAAAAAGCCGATGTCTAAGATGATTTGAATGTGGACAAGTACAGAGTATGTGTTTCACCGATAGCGAGACATTACATATCTCGCAATAGGGTTTAGTTGTCTTTGGACTATTAACATTGATATGAATTTCATCGAGCTACTATGAGAATCAGCAGAGTTCCATTTCTTTTACTGACGACTGCATGTATAAATACAATCTATTATATATTTTATTTATATATACATATTTTGCATATTGTATTTTATTATAAAGCATGGAGTCGCAGACTACCACTTGCGTGTAAACCTTTGAATGGTCAGTTTCAGTGTGCTTCCCTCTAGTGATGGCAATAGTTGAAAGCAATAGCTATTTTTACTTCTTTTTCTATTATTAAATATGTACAGTCGACTCTCGCTAATTCAAACTTTCGATAATACGAGCCTCTCGCTTATTCGAAGTATATGTTCAGTCCCTAGAAAAACTCTAGATATTTCGAACTAAAACAATACATTTTGGTACACTCAATATTTCGAAGAAAAATCTGTGACTGGCCAGACTACAACGCGCTATATATATAATTCGAAGTTATCTTATAAAACTCTTGACAATTCAAACACTTACTATCATGTAGAGTCCTGTAGCAAACAGGTAGCAACTTACATATTTTGTGTTGTATTGTCTCTGCGTGTCTCCAATGTAACGTAGCCTCTTTGATGACCACTGGTCTGCCATCCCTTCGTAAAGGGATACTTGAGGTACACAAAGGAAATAGTCTCACCATCAGCAAGAACTTGATCGTGTGTTATGTCAGTGGGAGATTCTCTCATTTCTTTTCACTAGTGTCTCGGGATCTCAACATCAGCACATGCGCACGAAGACAAGGGCAGCTAAGCCTTTGAGGGAAGAAACTTCCGAATGCTCAAGAGAACAAACTACCCCACTTTGCTTAATTTCAATTCTAATTCGAAAAGTAATTTTGTAGTTTACTTTAAGTGTATGTATATAGTTAAAGTAAAAAATAAGGAATACTTCGATTTTTGACTATACACGCACGGAAACACATACCAAGTTCATTTTCAATAAATCACACAGCAGTGCTGAATGCATTTTCTTTCATATCCATTATATGCTCTTTCAGATAATATTTACAAAGCTATGTTCAATGGAAGACGAATGTTTATTAATTTTTCAATATTCTTATTCATTTCAACATAAGTGTTGATTTAATTAATCAATTGTTGAATCACTTCAAAATGAATTTGTTTTAAAATATATTAAAACTTACAATTCAATCTAACACTTAAATGAAGTTTCCATTCTTCCAAGAATTAAACTCTTTCATAAAATTTTTGTTTCTTTCTATTATTTCATAGTTTCATAGCATTGTCATCGGAAATGAAACCTTCAACCCAACATTGAATTACAGTGAATCAGTTAAAGGAATTGTATCAAAACGTGGTCTCTCTTTTTTTAAATTGTAAAATATTAATAATAATCATCAAGTTGTTAAATTATTTCTGATAAAATAATACTTGAATGATTGTTATATTATTCTTGTAATATATTATTACTTTTAAAGACAGCAATTATTTAGTCTTGCTCTATTTTTGTATATAAGCTTAGTAATTTTTTTGCGTTCCTCAATATCTCATTCTTTATTTTATTCTTAAATTTTAAAATTGAAATTGAAGCTCATTTAAATTGCAATTAAAGTCATTACATTTTAAAAAAAATGTACATTACTTGTAAACAATTTTTAAATAAATAGAATAATCAATGGATGCGTTGTTTTTGATTGCTGTATTGTAATTAATCCTCTGACCACAAGTAGCATATGTATATCTTTTACTGTTTTCCGTAAATCGTTGCAATATGTAGTCTTTCATGACCTTCCAGAACAGAATTGTCGTTTGAAATCGACTCCATAAGTTCGTTCAATGGACTAAATTCGCACCTGAGCGACGTCAAGCGGGGAATCACGTGACAACATTTGCACGTGTTCAGTGCCGTGTTAGATGCAATACGTAAGTTGCTGACATTCATGTGCTTTAATTTTATCTAATTAAAATATATGATATCATTGTATTTTATGCATTATTCTAGAATATATATTTGTAAGGAAAAACTCTCAACAACTCTTTGATATAATTTTTGTTTTATTCTAATTTATTTATCTAATTAGGTATACGTCTGCTTCAAATAGTGTTAGCTGGTATATTTATTTAGGTTGAATCCCCTAGCACCTGGTGCTCAGCGAATAGTTATTTTAATTCTTAATTAATTTAGTAGTTATTAATTATATATATTTGAGGAAGAATGGCTTACAGTATATAGGATCAATACAACTTCTTTTAAAAAACTTCAAACTGTTTGACTATCGAGTAACAATTGTATCATTTCCTTAAAAAGAACTCACTATTATTATCAAATACACACACACACAGTGTCAGTTAAGTGTATGTAATATAAAAATATTTCTGTTTATAATTTTAATTCATAATTCAGTCAAGAGAAAATATTTATTCTGAAGTAAAACAATGATGATAATTTGTGAAAGGAATGTTTACCAAAATTAAATAAACTTTTCTTTGATTTTTACATTTCAAAAAATTTATTGATTTCTAAATTATTAATAATTATTCTTTACTGTTAAAAATTGATGTCATTTCTTTCTTTAAATTAAAATAAAATATTCTTAAGGGGAATGATGCCATCGCAAAAGGCAACAATTTTTAGAAATGATCAAATTTAATTTGATGATTTGTTGTTATCTTATTTTTTTTTTTGAAGTACATGTTGAACTTGCAAAAACGTTTGTTTCTTGAAGCCTGTGTATATATAGAATATTAGGTAATATGAAAGTTTTAGATAAATGTAGATAATTATCTTTTAGTAAAAGTGTATTTTTTTCCATCGCCTTTCTCCCCCCCCCCATTTTATACATAAAATATTAAAGTTGATATGGTATTTATCCTGTGATGAAAGTGAATTTTTTTAACACTATATTTACATCAAGTTTGCCCACCTACACTTAAAATTCGAAAGAATATTTTATTTTACTGTGGAACAGTTACTGGATGAAAATGAATTTTATTTTTAAAATGTATTGCATATAAATACTTTTAATATATGTATGTGTTTCACACAATATTATGGAGCATTTAAAGATATTTGAAATGTTTCTAATAAAATAACATTCCCCATCTTTGACTGTCTGATTTACTTAGTAATTATACTTTAAAAATGTTTGGAATTTTTTTTTTAGAAATGATTGTCAAAAGTAAGAAAAGAATATACTATTTCATTTTTTAGTTGAAGAAATGTTTCATATTAATCTATAATTTTCAGGATATATTCATTGTAATGTGATTATCCATTATTATGAGTTATTTAATTACATATAAAGTACATATAATCAGGTCTAACAACTAACTAAATGATTATAATGAGTTATTTCTACATGTATTAACTGTTTTAATACTTTTCTCTAAGTTGCAGTTACTATAGCAAGTGCTCGTTAAGCACATTAAAATTAATAAAGAGTTACCTTATATTAAGCATCAAAAAAGAAATTGCAAAAAATTTTATCTTTTCTGAAAAAAAAATGCATTAAATAAACATGTGTTTGTAATTTTACTCATTAGTACAATGTTTTGCAGATTTGAATAGTTTTCTATTGGAAATTGCCCTTTTATATCTGGGTTACTAAATATAATGCATGGGTATGCGACACTTGGATCACAAATGTTATTAATGCTAGTATGAACTATATTAAAAGAGTTTGCATGATAATTTTTTATGACAAATTGAATACTTTTTTTGTCTTTGTATAAAGTGCCTTTAACATGGTGATCTACTTTTTAAAAATTATTATACAATATTAAGGGAATGTTTCATCAGAAAAGGTGCAATAATTATTAGAAATTCAGTTTAATTATCTTTAGTCATAAATATATTTTTCTTCTTATTGAATTACATATAATTTACAAAAAATAATAGCATGGTTTATCTATAAACAGTAGATGGCCCCAAAATATAAGTTAAACTTGTACATATTTTTTTAAAAATTTACTTCTTTAAGCTATTGTTTATCTCATATTGATAAACAATATCCATTATATTTATCTGATGAAAATTCATTTTATTTTTACAACACAAGGATTGCAAATAAGTTATAAGAAATTCAACACAATATATCTTACACTATTAAAATTCGAAGGTAAACAAACGTATCTATCTATCTATGTATGTGCGTCTATCTTCTCACGAACCGCACCCCGCAGAAAGTCGCGGAAGATACCAAAAGATCGGGAATTTTCCGGGGAAGCCGTATTGCCCATTTATATTCCGATATTGTAATTAGTTGAAAAGATATTAATTAAAAACCTTAAAACGCCTAATTGTTTTAACTCCTACCGGTTGCTTACTTGGCCGAACTTGCGTTCCGTTTCGGCCGAGCGGTGATCCGACGTTTTCGACCATTTTAAAATTGTCATCCAATTTTCGGTGTGGAAATCAGACAAAAAATAATTACAGAATCGGAAAGATCATTTATTTCACCACGATACGGTATAATTTTTTTTGTAAAATAACGATATTTTCTATTTTTTTTCGAATTTTTTAAAATAGTGTTAAAACTGATGCGTTTTTATGAAAATTATTTCTAAATCGTTGGGTATGAATAACTTTTCGTGTTATTAAATAGATATTCTACACTAATTAACTTCAAGCCTTTCTCTTTTAGATCCATTCATTTAAAAAATAAAATTTCCAAAACTTTTTTTTTAAAGAATTTTTAAAAAGTAGTCCCAATTTTTACTTCACATTGAATAACTTCGTCATTTATGAAGGTAATCTCACAAAACCTTTTTTCCGTGTGTACAGTAATATTATCCGTAACATATACGAAGATTGAAAAAATTGCTTCAAAATTACGGATTTTAAAAAACATTTTGTGATTTTCGTAAACTTATGTTTTTCTGAGAAATAAATTAAAAAGTAGTAATTTGTACATTTTTTATTTCAAAGTACGTTATTTTTGCAAATAGTTGGTGATTTTTGAGAGCATTAACGTAAAAATTATGCCCTTAAAAGGAAGGTAATGATTTGTAAAATAATTTAAAATACGCGATTTTACATTTAGCCAAACATTGGCGTCGAAAATTAGCTTTGCGCCAATGACTTTTGACCTGAACTAAATATAGCCTTTTTTTACCAGGACAATCTTATCTCAAAAATATCAGTGATTTTGGCCAATTAACCCTTTAACAATAATTTTGAAAAAGATTTTCTGTATTTCTCTTCGCGATAAATATAAAATCGATCCAAATACTTTTCTTGGGTCAATATTGGTAAGAAACTCATGCAACAAATTTATTCAGGACTTATAAGCAGGATAATATCAATATACATGAGTCTTTTATATTTATGTAAACATAAATTTAATGATATAAAATAAATCTAATCTATAATGATAAATCTTCCTACATATTGTGCAAACACCAATATAAATGCATATTTATTATAAATAGTAAAAAAAAATTGTACATCTCTCTCTCTCTCTCTCTGTGTGATAGGTTTATACCACACAAACTCTGAAAAGCAGACGTGTTAATGGATACCACACAAATATATTACAATTTTTATTTTTTTGTAAAAGAACTATGGATTCAAAAATGACTATTTTATTTTGATCATGTAGTTGTGAACAAGACTTTTATTTTCAATATATAGTCACAAATTTATTCTATTCATATTATACACATTTTAATTTTAAAACTTTAATGCCTTAATTTTTTACCATATTTGTAGTTCAATACTTGATAAATTATATCTTTTGCCTGAAATAGTGCAGCGAATAAAGACTTTCAAAATGCTGCACAATTTTTTTACGTGTAATTTTATAAATGGTAAATGATCATTTTGATTTCTAATGTTTGAAAGTGGTACTTGATTCATCATTTAGTGTAAACATTTATGAAGCTGTAGTAAATTAAGATATTTTCCCATTTTTGTAGAGAATACTTCTCAAAAATGTTTTTTTTCTTTTCTCCAGTAATGTTGTAAAATTATAAAGTAAAATAAGTTAAAAAAATACTTGTTTTTGATATGACATGTATAGTTACATATCAGATTCTTGTGTTTAATTTTAGATAATTAAATACTTAAGTACCTCTGTTACTACTCTGAATATGCGTAAAATAAGTAAAACTTAAGTTAATTAAACATTATATGGTCTCAATATAACTTCATTTAAAATAAACAAAAATTTGCGTAAGTTAACTAACATATTTTACTTTCTTATGTATGTTCTCTATATAATTTTATTTAAAATAAAAATTTGCTTGGAAGTATTTACATGTTTGTGAAAGTCTACATATCTCCAAAATCCTTTTTGAAGAGGCTTCTTTTGGAAGACAAAAATAATGTGAATAAAGCTTGGTTTAAGCTGGCGTCGGTATTGAAAATATTCTTCAAAGTAATTGCATACATAATAAACAGTGAGGAGATGGTTTATAATCCTCACGTTTCAACATGCTTTCAAAACACTCATATTTTGCACTGGTTTATGAAAAAATGTGATTTTTTTTCCTCAATCATATTTTTATTTATTGATTGAGCAACTTGTTTAGCAAATTGAGACATTTTTAAAAGTACAATGTGAAACTACGATAGCAAAATAGTCCTAGCGATAGTAATAAACAAACCGCAGCGTAATCACGTGACACAGTTTTCACGTGATCGTGACGTCATATGAATTTAGTCCATTGGCACCACAATTCTTCGTTTTGATCTTATATATATATATATTTTTCAATATTTCACAGATTCACAAATTTGTATTAGCGTAAAAACAACACCCCACAGCTTTTTATAAATCTATTAACCTTTTACGCGAGCAACTACTGAGGTCCTTTTGCAAAATTTGCATTATTGCAATTTTTACATAATTGCAATGGCCGTGATCTGAGCTATCGGCACGACTGTTTTTGTGCCATTATTATATTCAAAGATTCGGAACAAAATTTAAAATATAATTTTGTGCAATATGGTTTTAAGACTGCAATTACTGACACATAATTGGTAAAATTTAAAATGGTGTGAATTTTTAAATTTTCATTTCATAATTACTTTTTGTGCTAGAACTTTTGACACAGAATTCAAATATTCTCGGTTAGTGGGGTAGTAAAATTAAAAATTTTCTTTTAATCATTTGGATCTGAATGACTACTAAATGCAGGATTAAAGTAAAACAAAGTTTATTATGACTGTGACAAACATTTAGGTAACATAACTTTAACCCTTTTTTTAGAATGATGAATAACAAGTATTTATATCAGATATAGTAATTTTAATATGTAGCAAATGACTGAATATTTGTTACTTCATTAGCCCTTTTAGTTTTTAATTTTTGCAACAATAAGCATTATTTGAACAAAATTGAAGTTCATTATTGCTTTTGAAAAAATCAAACATAAGAAAAATTAAGTCTAATTATAGATTAACTTAACTATTAGTTTATAACTCTTAAATTGCAATATTTGCTGAAATTATTCAAGGTAGAAAGAAATAAGTAACAGGAAGATGTTTTAGATAATTTATATGTAGAAAATTTCAAAATGAATAATTACATGCTTTACCAATGATACTTAGACAAAAATGTATTTAAGTTTAACCTGGCGGCTTCATTTCCAAATATTCCATCATAAGGAATTCCAAAAAGTCCATTAGCCATTCCTAAAGGAGAAGTGAAAATTCCGTGTCCAAGACTATCACTATGGAATCCATTTTCATTGATTCCATTAATTGCTACAGGGGAAGTAGGAATGCTTGTTGGAGCTACATGATCAATAACTGTTGAATACTTAGTTGGCGTGGCTATTTTACTTCCAACAATTACAGTACCGGTAAGTCCATCCTTCATTTTTTCGTTATTATACATAAATGATTCAGAAAGAATTCCGTTAGGGAACAAAACCTTGTTTGCTGAATCTGAGGTGGAAAATAAACCACTGCTGAAAACATTTTTTTCGTTAGCTCCAAGTATGGATGTAACAGGAGTACCAAACAAGCCATTTGAAAGAATTCCACTACCTTCATGAGTGTATCGGTTATGAGCGTGATCAATTGGTGTAGCAATATGTTTAATAACAGAAGTACGAGTAGTGACAGCAGCTGGGTCAGAGATTAATGGCTTTCCTGCGATAGGGGTAACATAGTTGACCGAAGAAATTTTAGCTGGATTTGAAGCTGCGATGTTTTCAGGAGCTACGTGATCAATGATAGAATCTGAAGAAATGCTAGAAGGAGCAGCAAAAGAAGTTTTGCCCATAAGGGTACCAAACAAACCAGTGGAAAAATCCTTTCCAGCATAATCTAAGGAAGAGAGTCCCATAAAGGAAGCCGCAGCAGGGCCCAAGGGTATTTCCATATGTTTCATAGCAGAATCGTATGATACAGCAGCAGGGGTGGAAAGGATTGATTTTCCGATTGAAGAATCTGACAATCTCGTAGAAAGGATTCCGCTATCTGAATAACCAAGAGAAGAGGCATCTATTGAGGAAGTAGGAATGCCGATAGGAGCTACATGATCGGTAATAGAACTTGAAGGGGCAGCAATACTTTCTTTTCCAAAAATTGGCGCTGCAAGTAATCCAACAGAAGGAATTCCAGTGTTGGTGTAACTAGGTGAGGAAACCGCAATGGAAGTGGTTTTCGTACCCATATCTGCAGGAGCTATATGGTCAATGACAGTGCTTACGCCTATGGTGGATGGCTCAGAAATAACTGTTTTTCCATCAATATGTGCTCCGAGTATTCCAGAAGAAAGATCAATGTCTGCATACTTGATGGAGGAAATGCCAGTAGAAGCAGCATTGCCAGTAAGACCTGTAGGAGCGACATGATCGATGACAGAACTTTGGGAAATTGTCGTATGGCCGGCAATAACATTCTTTGGCTCGAAAGTAGGAGGAAGGCCTAAGAATTTGGAGGCGAGAAAGGGGGCTTTTTCATAACTTATTTCCGTTGACTTGCCAGCTAGGACTGTTGCCAAAGTGACACAGATGAAAACCACCTAGAAATATTAAAAAAAAAAAGAGAGAGAAAGATTAGTATGATTTAAAATAATAGTGTTAAGAATGCCTTCACGTAATGGCAAGAGATCTAACTCATACTCGGAAGGCTTTTCTACATAGAAAAATGCTACAACATTAGTATTATTTTCCGATTTCATTGTCATATAAAGATATTGATATTTTAATGTACTACTAATTTTTATTTGCTTACTCTACTACTAATATTTACTTTTTTAAATTTCTATTGCGATATTTCAAATGTATTTTTAATTTTACATGTTAAAAGGCTTGAATGACGACTTATTTTGAACCATTTTTCTACATTATGAAGATCTCCAAATTCGAAACATTTTTAAAGTTCAGCAAAGACAACCGTTTTCCTCAAGAAATTTATGTAGGAGAAGTTAAGTAAATGTATCCTTTTAAATGTCTAAGAATTTAAATAAATTAATCAAAACTACTTTAATGTCTCTATTTAAATTAGCGAAAAAGTTATACGGAAAAAATTATCATCAAAACTGAGTCATTTACAGTAAAATTTCAGAAGTGACTGTAAAAGTCTTTAAATTTCAAAACCATTAATTTCTTTGGTTGAGAGACTCCCCATTTTTATAACACTTCAAAATAATTATGAAATTTTTTTGTTATGGATATCTAAGTATTTCCTCAAAACATATAATTTTACTAGTAACTGATAAAAAAGTGATAGCGTGAAATATTGCAATTTAAGTGCACTATTCTTTTTAGTTTCTTAAGAGTATTTAAAAGAAAAAAAGTTTTGTACGACAGAATGATTTAGATTTTCTTGATTAATGTTTCAAAAAATCCAAGAAGCTGCGTTTTAAACAACTAAATTAAAATTTTCTTGGTGTTAGCTTTCTTCGATTTATTTTTAACCTCAAATGATTACATTACTTTGACATATTTTTATATTAATATATAATATCGAATATTCATTAAACTGAAATAGTATTTCGAATTCAAAAAGGTATATGCAAATTAAGTGTACGGAGCATCGAGAAAGGACCATTAAAATTTATCATACTTAATGTGATGTAAATTTTCAAAAATATTTTAAATATGTTCTGTTTAGAATGAGGTCTGATATACCAAAATGAAAGATAGTTAATAAGTTTAGAACAGCGGTCTTCAAACTGTGTTCTATGGAACCCTGGGGTTCCCCGAGGCCTACCCAGGGGTTCTTCGAGTCACAATAAAAAAATCGAAAAAAAAATTACAAATGTGTATTTAAAATGGATTTACGTTCTCTATGAAGTTTGTATTTCCACTAAAATTTAAAGCTAAATCCTGTTATTAAGAAACTGGAAATTTTATATCTACATAATAACTTTATTTCGATATACTTTTTAAATTTGTATTATAATATAATAAGAATATTAAAATGTCATTTTTATATACTACCTACTAGATTGCAAATATTTTATTGTTTACTATTCTGGGTTCCACGAGATAGTTGCATACTCGTTAGTACGTCTTGCAAAACTAATAGTTTTCCAACTGAAAAATGTACCATTTGAAATTTGTTGAAAAAATACCTATATAAAGGAGAGGAAACAACTTATGGACCTATCAACAGATTCGATTCACACTCTAAATTTAAACAAGAACAGACCTTAAATCTATGTTGAAATCATGTAAAATACACAGTATTTCGATAAACATTTTAATGCCATTTAGATTTTGTGTATAAGGGAAAATATTCTCAATATAAAGGGCTACAAAATCAAAGCAAAGAAATAAATTAAACTTAGAATATGTTATGCATTTGCAGTTCATTTCAATAAGCATAGATTTCGAGAGTTGTGTGAAAAAAAGCAAGCACATATCCCAGTTATTAAATATAATGCATGGGTGGGTGACACTTGAATCACAGATTAATATTATTAATGAGTAAATTATACTAGAGTAGAATTAAAATTTTAATAACAGATGCAATACTTTTTTTATTCTTAATTGTCTTACAAAAAGTACCTATAAGATATTGATCTACTATTATTTTAAGATATATTCTTCTAAGTGTGTTTGTAAATAGGGTTCCACAAAAGTAATTTCTAGTCTAGAGTTCTACGAAAACATCTTCTAGTTCTAAGGGTTCCATGAGTTGAAAAAATTTGAAGACCACTGGTTAGAAAAATGTTGCATTTTTCTTCAAAATAAGTTGCAAAACTTTCAAACAATGAATATGAACTAAACAGCTGTTGAAACATTTTCTTTTTAATAATGAAACGAAAATTACGAATTTAAATAGATACACTACATAATTAAATTAAAAATTAATTGCACTAATTAAACTTTAATTTAATAACATTAATTAAATAATAAGCTAATATCAAGATAATTAAATGTGAAATTTATTAAATATTATGAGGGGAAACAAGAATATATAAATTAAATCAGATGTTTCATTAAATCAAATGCAAAAATTTTAGATGTTCCGTATGAGAAATTTAAAATTTTAAAATAACAAGTTTTTAAATTTATAACAAGCTTATCAACTCATCAAAATTTACATATATTTTAATAAAATTAAAATGCACGTTGTAATTTTTCCAATAAACGAATTTTTAATGTACCAAAATACTTAAATTTGTGTAATATTTGCCAATGCGTATTTAAAAATGTTTACATATACATTAAACATTTGATTAAGCAAATTTATATTCGTTAATGAAAAATTAGAGTGAAAAAAATAAACATAAACAAAGCATCAGAAGGTCTTCATAATGTGTGCTTTTAAAATATTTAAAAATTTAATAAATTGTCCTCAAATTAAAGAAACCGTATCAATATATAAAATTTACCAACTAAATGTTGTGAGCTATGAATAGAACTCTTAATTCTAAGAATGATAGGAAACAAATATTCGCAAGTCATAATGACTTACCTTAGTCAGCATTGTAACAGATGTGGGCAAAATGCAGTTTTAAACGAAAACTGTTTATTTTATAGGATTAGAGATTGAAATGAAGAAAAATAAGGTGAGAAAATGGGACACGGGTTTCTTTGCTGAATTCGGCAACACACTTGCGACTGGTATGGGTAGACACCGAAGGGCGTTCACAACTCTATTCGATAATATCTCGATTTCTAAAGTTACGGAAATAATTAGTTCAATCACGTTGGAGAACTCGAGGTTATTAAAGTTTGGGAAAAAAATATAAATAATCTATATATATTTTACATCAATATTTTAAGAATTGAATTTTTAGGTATGCCAAGTGTAAACATGAAAATTTAATTAATATGATTAACAATTTCATCCTCATATTTTTGTGGAATTGTCATCGTTTTACACCATGTTAGATTAAAACAAAAGAGTTAAAAATGAAAATGAAGGCGACTTTCTTTTGTATAGAATTATTTTGAAAAAAGACAGTAAAAGAAGAGTTAGAGATACATAATGAATGCAAAAACACATTCATATATCTAAAAGAATAAATTAAAAAAGGAAATATTCTGAATTGGTGCTTGTAATTAATTTCCTTAATGTGTTGCTGGAAATATAATTCAAATATATTTCAGAAAAGAAAAGCTGAAATGTAAAATACGCATAGAAAATATGATAAGTATATATTTGTTACCGTGAAATGTATAATCAAGTTATTTCATAGAATCACTAGGTATTTCATGAAATAACTAGACAAGTCAGTAAAGTATATAATAGATGAAAAATTCATACTTATATAGTTATTTATGAAATAACTAGGTATTCTATGAAATAACTAAGGATAGGACCGTTAAAGTAAAAAATAAGCAATTTCAAAGATATTTTATAAAATTAATCGGTCATAAATAGCTAAAATCTCTCGAGAAATTACATTTGATCTCTTTGCGGATGAATAATTGATAAATAAATAGGAAAACCAGATAATATAATTTATTATTGCTCATATTGCTAACATTAGTAAAACAGAAAGGGGGAAAAGAATCTGCTGTAAAAATAGATATATTTATTTATCAGCAAAAATACATGCTTAAGAAAAACTGTTGCTTCATAAAAACATTGAGAAAACATTTTTAAACAAAAATGCAAGATAATATTAAATTTTATATCATATATATACCTTTATTTTACTTTTCATTTTTATTAGAGCAAGGATTGCTGTGATGACACTTTGGATTGGACTGCTTATTTTTTTTAAAACAAGCCCACTTTTTACCATTACACATTTCTTTTTACACGAGCCCTTTTTAAAACCTTGTCCAGTACCACAACTTTGACCTGTTACAACAAATAAAAGCGTTGTGTCAATATTCGGAACTTCTTCAATGGAAATTAATTCTCGCTGACATATACTGAACTAATATCTAGAGTACAATTGTTTTTTTCTGCCATCTCTGGTTCCTAATCGGAAAAATCTTCCCTAAAGCAGCTAGAACATTTTCAAAGAACTTTCGAGGGCCGTATTTCATACTTTAACTATCAAGTAATCGTTATTCTATAGAATACCTAGTTAAATCGTAGAATTCAATACTTTTTATATACTTTAACGACTTGTCTAATTATTTCATGAAACACCTAGTTATTCTATGTAATAACGGATTTAATATTTTAACGGTAGCATATATATTGATAGAAATTTTCATAAATTAAATTATGTACAATAATATAACACAATAAAAATTCATAACCGTATTTTTTGACATACAATCAAAGGAATTCCTTGTTATGTAAATAAAATATCAAATTTTAATTAAAAAAAACGAATTATTTTTTGAAAATAAAAAGAGTGAAATTTGTAGAGTTTTATGGATTCTGTTTGATAAGTTCTCAAAAATGTCTAGAGATTCACAAAAAAGCCATATGAAAACTTCAAGGTTATTAATATAACATTGAACGTATTTAGAATTATCAACCTGAGAAAATAATAGTTAGTCATTCTTTGAGGAAAAAAGAATATCATTAAGTGTAATATTGGAAATGAGATACATGGGGAACTACTATTAAATCAAAATTTAAACTTGCCGTATCAACATCAGAGACTATATTACTGATTGTATAAAAAAATGTCTTCCTTTCTTTTGATTAATCTTTTACCCTGCTAAATTGAGTACATAAAAAATTGAGAAAATGCAGAATTTCTCAGTTTTACATATTTGTGCGGATTTCAGGAAGTGAATAACTAGAAGTAAAAATGTATCGAATTACTCAAAACAATGTAGTAAAATAAGAGGGGCCTCACACAAATTTAGATAAATAAAGCATTAACTTCAAGTGTGCATTAATAAAGCACACTTGAGTGAGAAATTAATATGTATAAAATTGTTTATAATTCAGTCTACTTTATTTAGCGGAATTAAGAAGCCTACTGAGAAAAAATAGTCAATATCATTAAAAAGAAAACCTTGCATACAAACACATCTTTTAATTTTGAAGGGTTATTTTCGTACCGAAATATGCAGTGTCATTCATATTTTTTTGTTTCATAAGGTTTAAAAAAATAAAATATTTAAACTAATTCCTATTAAAAAGGTTTTTCTGATGTTAAAAGAAAATTAGTATGTTCAAACATTAAGAAGTTTTCGAGACAAATGAAGGGAAAAAAGATTTGAGACAAAAAGATTACCCAGGTTCAAAATGAAGGCAAATATTAAAAAATACAAACTCAGAATTTCCCCAGGGATATAAAAAGGAATTTCAAAAGGGATATTTTATGTCCAAAATGTAACAATATATAAAAGTAAAAATATGTATTCAAAAGGAATTTCCCATGTGAGGGAAAATTTAAAATTAGTATTCCCTCAAGCACTCGAAACTGTAGATGTGGAATATTTTTACAACACACTTTTTTATTTAA
>BMAO01028886.1:0-103268 GCA_019973975.1 Trichonephila clavata | reverse complement strand
ATACAATTTTCTCTTTTGAAGCAATTAAATGCAATGGCATTCAATAAATTACAAAAAAGCTGTAAATTTATCTTTGGAGTTACCTTTCCGATTTTTTCGACATTTCGTAATTGTCCATAATTTTGGAGATCAATTTCAAATAAGAACCATTACAAATTTATCAACTTCCCTCCTCTCAAAAATTGACACATTTGTTGAGTAGTGCAGAGTGCCACTGAGAATTGTGCCGCGTGCCACACGTGAAATAGGTAGCCAACCCCTTTTCTATCGCATGAATGTAAAATTGTATCATATTGTTTGTTCATTTAATACAGCATATTAAAACGTGAAATTAAGTTTTTCATTGCTTTAAATCCACCCATTCTTCCTTTGAAAACCATTTATTCAGAAAAAATTAAACAGTTTCGTTCTCTACATCAATTATCTAGAGCATTGATCTTCAAACTGTGTTCCACAGAACTTGGGATTCCACGAGTCACAATAAAAAAAAATCGAAAAGAAAAATTATAAATGTTTATGCAAAACGGATTCAAGTTTTCATGAAATTCGTATAACCACAATTATTTAAAAATGATCTCATACATTAAAATTAAAAATTTTATTTATACATAACTTTGTTGTGAAAAACTTTTTTAACTTTTATTGTTTTATAATAAAAATGAGTTTAAAACTTTCTTTATCTATTAGATTACGAATATACTATTGTTTGCTATCCGAGTTCCACAAAGTAATTTTATACTAGTTAGTATAATATTCTGAAACCTTTTACATTTGTGGGGGGGGGGGGACACCTATAATGAAGAAGATGGAACAATTTATCGACATATCAAGAGATTCAATGCTAAAATTTAAATTTAAGCTAGAACACCAAAATTTTAGGTTGTCAATTCTTGCAAAATACGCAGAATTTCTCACATAGCTGTGAACATTTTAATGCCATTCACAAAAATGTAATTAGTAAGTGAAAAATATTTCTTAACGTGAGTGTCTACAAAAACAAAATGTAAAAAACGAATTAAACTGGAATATGAAATGCTACTGCACATAATTTCCAAGGGCGACAGTTTGTGTAAAAAACGTGAACACATATCTCAGTTACTAAATATGATACATGCGCAGGTGACATTTGGATCACAAATTAATATTATCAATGAATAAATAACATTATACTTACATCATAAAATTTTCTAATAAGAAATAAAATTTTTAAAATTTTCTTTTCATATAACATTAAAAATATGTTTATCTATATATTTTAAATATTATTTTAAGATATATTCTTCTAAGTGTCGAATGGGATTCCCCAAAAACCAGTGCCGAATTACTCATTAGTTGGAGTGGGTGATTGCCTATGGGCCCCACTCTTTTTAAGGGTCCCAAAATAAAAAAAAAACCCAAATATTTAGCTATTTTTTGCTGCAAGAAATAGTTTTTATTACAGATTCTAATAAATAATTAGTGTTTAGTTTCATATTTTTTAATTCGCTGATTATCTGTTATTTTATTTGTGCAATGAAATATATTTCTAAAATGTTATGTAATAAGATTATTAGGCTACAGGGCCCCGAGAACTGGACTGCGTATGGGGTCTTCCATGTCGTTTTATCCAACACTGCGGAAAACATCTTACAGTTTTTCCGTGAGTCGAAAAGTTTGACCACTGTCCAGAAATAACTCTTCCATGGACAAGATTCACTGCTGTTTTACCCCTCCCACCCCTGAAAAAGAAAAAAGAACTACCAATTTTACGATTGTGACCCACCCCCCAATCCCCATTCCTTAGCGAGCGTCGGCTTTCTCTGAGGGGAGAATTTTGTTGAGAGGAGTACCCGAGAGAGAAATTTATTGCCCATCTTGGGAATCTTCAGAAAAATATTTGTGCCAAACATTTCGCAAAAGCCAACGCCATCTAGATGTCATGTAAGATGTTAAACAACTGACGGCCTTCCCCTTAATGGAGAGACTAACATTTTAAAAATTCTATTGAATATGTAAAGTTTTTTAAAAAATATTTTTACATAGTAAAAATAAAATAATACGATGAGTAAAAGTGTTAAAAATAAGTATTTAATTTTAAATAAAAATATTTTTGACATATGACAATATACCATTCTTACTTTTGATGCTTTTTCTTTTTTTCTTTACAATTAGGTTTTAAAACGCACCATAAAGTGTATCGAATCTAAACTTGAACCTCAGCATATAGGAGATGTTCAAATTGAATGCGATGGAAAAGTAAGTAGATAATTAATAATTTTTGAAAAATAACTATTTAGCTCAGTAAAAATAAAAAAAGTAATATGTATTATGGAGAGGAAGGGTTTGATTTTTTTTAACTTTATTTTTTTGTAATTAACTGGAAATTTCTGGACACACATACAAATTTTTTCATTTATAACGTTGCTAATCTGCTTCACTCAAATCAGCTATTGATATTAATTATGTACAACTTTTATATTTTTAGGGTAAATTAGAAGATTATTGAGCTTGAATTATTGAAAAATCTAAAATATATATTGAGGTGAAACCTCTACTAGTTTTTAAAAATGCCTTTCCTGATATCGTAAATAAAATAAGCTCTTGCAATGATTCTAGAAAATTCAGAAATGATATTAAAAAAAAGCGATTCTCAAAATTACTTAAATAGACCCCTTCATAGTGCAAGGAAAATTCATTAAAGGTTCAAACCTGTTGGTGTTGGTGGTAATGACACCTGATCGGTAGATATTCAAACCTAATAGTATGCACATATTGCAAGGAAATACGAAGAAAAGAAACCAGTATCATTGGTTTATACATTATTTTTATTATTATTTTTAAGAAAATAGACGATTGTTAATTTTCTAAATATTAGCATTAATAGAGTGACAATTAAAGAAATGTATGATAAAAAGGAAACCAGGGATTAATACTAAACTGAGACCGAGATATTTAGTGACTATTTTTAAACTGACACTTTATTGTCACGTGTAGCTTAATCTAATAAAAGGAAAGGGGCCAAACTAGACATTCAGACAAATAATGATGTGGAATGTAGGATTCCGTGAAAAGAAAAATTTAGTTCAAAAAATCGCCAAGAGGGTTGACGTGGCGCGCTTATCTGGAGGATAGAGTCCGGAACCTTTGGATCCAAAACGGAGTAACTTAACCACTACATCAAAATGATCACCGTGAGGTGGAGGTTGTTACTGGCTTATATAGATTACATCGCTACACACTTCCCTACCAGTGAGTTGGTTAGGTGAACGAACGGAAAAGTTGTTAATGGGAGTGGTCAGTTTTTTTGTGTTGGATGAGTTGCGTCACGTTTATCTGACGAATTTTTTTCCTGAATGTCTCTTTTTTGCGGGTAGATGGCGACACGCAGATCAGTTTAGGTTTTACTTTTCTTAGTTAAGCTAGGGTCACCTAATGACGTGGTGCTCTTATCCGGAGGACAGAACCCGGATCCTTTGAATACGAAACCGAGTAACTTAACCACTACACAAAATGATCACCATGGTGCAGAGGTTGTTACTGGCTTATATAGATTATATCGCTACAGGGTTATTTAAGGCCATGTACAATGCAAAAAAGTGTTACAAAAATGATGACCCAAAATAACAGTGAAATGTTAAGTTTTAATCACTACATTCACTCAATTGGCGAAAAATTCAACAACGTTCAATATGATCCCCGTTATCAGAGACTACCCCGTTTCTAAACAACAATTCCTACGGTCCACATCACTAAGAATATTCCGCATTGTATGTATGTACCAACAATGACTCCCTGTGATCTATTTACGGTTACAGTTGTAACATCTGTTACCGGCTCATCTGACTCGAGTTTACGTCTTCTGTCTGGAAGAATTGTCAGTCACTCAGTTTCTTCGAACTTCTAAATCGTTTCTTTCAAAGCATTACTCGATAAAGGTCCCTTACGTAATTTCTGTCGGGATCTAATCTCATGAAGAGTTGTGGATGTATTGCTCTGATTAAGATAATACAACTTTACCAATAATGCTCATTCTGGTAATACGAGTCGCATACTTCTTGAGCTGGCTTATTTCAGCTGAGAATACCCCCCATTCTTCGGAGCTATGTTTTTATACTCCAGAATATTGGCGAGGTTGTCGTATGTAAAAGCCTAAATTTCGATTTTGCTTTCATATCCGTTTGTATACTTATTCTTGGTTTGGTAGCTACAACTCCATAATACCCCTATCGGTGATTTTTAAGACTAATTTTTTTCTCACGGAATCTTTCTTCCCATGTCATCATTAGTCTCCATACCAAGTTTGGTGTCATTGCAATTGTTGGATCGAGCTCCAGGTGGCTCTGAATACTGTCAGTCTAATAAAATCACCCTGTATATCTCCCTCATGTAAAAAATTAAGGTGTAATAACTTAATTAAGGTGTAATAATTAAATTAAGGTGTAATGCCAGATTCAGGATGCAAAACTGGAAATGTAATATAAAGGTATAGAAAGGTAATGAAAGAAACAGTAAAAAATGTCTTGAACTAGACACAAGTTAGATAAGAAAACCAGAAGCGAAAAATCTGACAAAATGTTTGAGTTTTGATATATTTCTCTCTCTTTTTTTATGCAGCTGTTTCAGCTAATATTAACTTATCCCAGACCTTTCAATATTAATTTATCCCAAACCTTTAGAAGAAAAGTTACTAGATTATGCTCCCTGAAATATAATCATAACAATAATATAAAGTACATATATATTATCAATAGAATATATATTTACAAATAACATCATGAAAAAAATATTAAAGTAGAGTTTTTTAGTATTATTTTGATTTTATATTGATAATTTATAAATGAGTAACTTAAGGCCCTATCACACATGCATATTTGTAGCAACCATCTTGGGCAATTTCTTGCGCAGCTGAGAGTGAAGGGTTGCCGTAAACAAAACGTTATGCTCTGACGTCAGCCGTGCTCTATCTCCACATCGAAAAATTACTCGCCGATTTTTCCGCTTGGGATAAAGAATATCGAATATTATTTCTTTTATTTTGCTCGAGCTTTTGTTCATGGGCATAAACAGAAATGGAGCTGTTTAAAATATTATGCACCTTTAAAATATTGTATACCATTAAAGTATTATACGCCATATGTGATGCTTTTGATGAAACCAAGCTTGCCATCTTTATCACCATCTTGCTTATGACGTAGGGTGCCGAAGAACCTCATTGGCTGGAATTTCAAGCAACTTTTATTTGGAACAACTTTTTGAGCTCACTGGGAAAAGGTTATTCAGAGCCGTTGCTATGGCAACTAGGCAGAAATTGTTCTGAAATAGGTGAAAATTTCTCAAAACGTGTACGTGTGATAAGGCTTTTAAATACATTTATTGCGATAGAAATTATAAATAAAATTATCAAAAGTAGAGCTTCGTATTTTCAATAAATAATGATAATTTTACGTGATATAATTATGCAGATTTCTCAAAAAGAAATATTGCAAATATTTTAAATTTAACTTTTGAAGTTTTGTCTTTACATTTATCACGCGAAATAAAAATAAAAGTCAAAATGCTATTTTTTAATTACTGTTTTATAAATTTGAGTAATTTTCTACGACTAATTCAGAGATACAAATTTAGGAGTAGACGCGACAAAAAATAAATAAATAAAATGAGCATTTCTATATCCTACTTTTAGATTCAGCCTTTTATTGATTCTTATTTGGCATTCCAATTGTTCCTGTATTCAAATCGACCATTCTTTTCTCCACTGAACTGAAATTACTTCATGCCCTGAGTTTTCGCTGCCCATAACCTTATTGATTTCCCTATCTGTTGAACTGTATCTTACCATAGAGACGATAATGTCGAGTTTCAAGAAACGCTGCCATAAAAATTGTAATTTTCTTCCAAAAAAATGATATTTTGAACACACTTTATGATTAATTTAAATGCAACTCGGATGTAGATATATTTACTTTGAATTTACATATTTTCTTAATTGTACTTCAATTTTCTTTCGGTTTATTTTTTAAGACACTTTCTCGTACAACCGTACATTTCCTGCAGATATATGCTGAAGCGTCAAAAACATGCAATAGCAATATGAAAACATCTAGGTGACAGAAAAATATTAGAAATGGTTAAACTGGCAACGCATTTTAAGAGGACTTTTATTTCTACTTGACTAATTCATGTATGAGAAAAGAGTTCTGACATAATTATGACCACACGACGCCAGTTATTTAGCTTTGAATAGAGAATGCTACTATATCTGGACACATGGGCATTCTATTTCAAATACTGTTAAGAAATTTAACATTTCTTAAACCATACTCTCAAAAGTGGTCCGAGGATATTTTATGGGTGACATAACCTCTCCCCATGGACAACATAACAGCCTTTCGCATGTTCTTAATGATCATAGCAAAAGACATCTTCGTAGAGTTGTTTGCATTACCAAACAAGCAACATTAGGTCAAATAATAGTGACAATCAATGTGGGAACAGATATCTCCGCGAAAGCAAGGACAGCGAAATTTATTGCTTGTTGGCAGTGAATGAGTGTTTATTAATGTAGCACTTTAAAGCAACACAAGGGCCTTTGGCAACATATCTCGTAATTTTGAACCATGGCCAAGTGACGTCGACGACAGAGATAGCATCCCACTCTCCTTATTTCCACAGCACACCACGTGAAAGCTTAGAACCATGACAAATTTTCTGCTCCTTTACACAGCGGTTCTTTAGTGAAATCAGGATAGACCTAACCACAAACTCGTGACCATGACCACTAGGCTACGGTGGTCAACTGATGCATATGGGATGTGGTAAAAAATACTAACTCAAATCCTTTTACTAACAACACACCTATACTCAGAAACATCTTAAGGCATGGGTCAACTGGGCCCGAATCCAGGGCTTCAAGCACAATGGGGGACTCGTCTCGTTCTCGATTTAGCCTTAGTGAGATAATGATTGGAATAATTTCAACGGTCAAGCGTTTTTTCTGGTTATATTCTCCGAAAAACTGGGAATTTCGTACGATATGTCAATTGGCTACACCAGCGTTTCTCAAACTGTGGGGCGCGCCCCCCTAGGGGGCGTGATGACTCTACGAGGGAGGGGGGGTGCGAGCATATTGAAAATCCGAAAAATATATTGTTTTAAAATTTATTAATTTACTGAAAGTAAACAAACAAAATGCTTTTGACATAAAAAAAATTAAAATTTACATTTACTCTTATAAATGTATCTGTGCATATACCTCATGGGCTTTTCATATATAAAATTGTACAAAAATTAACACTTTTCTTATTAATTTGTACTGTTTATAAAAAATCCCTTAACTACCGATTAAAAGTTATGCGATTCACTCCCCAATGTCTGTGTTTTCCACTTTGGAGTGCGTATGTGATGAATTGGGGGGGATGGAGAAAAGAAATAAAAAGAAAGCAAATTCTCTGAAATAAGTAAAGTTTTCGAACATACTGTCGAGGTCCTTTTATTGCATACCAAAGTCTTCGGGATAATTTCATGTATAGCAGTGTACAGAAAAGATCGCACTTCGGAAAGACGTATATATACGTCTGGAAAATGTAACGCACGCGGGTTGAGCGAGACGTATATATACGCCAGTTGCACTTAAGAGGTAAAATTCTTATTGTACCTTTAGTGTCGAAGTATAGTATTATTTAATTTCTGCTTTGTTGTTTGTATGGAAGGGGGGCGCGATGAAAATTATAGTTGAATATTATGTCGCAAATATCGAAAGTTTGAGAAGCACTGGGCTACATGTGAGGACCGTCGTTCATGTATAGGCCTAGACCTACCACCATACACCATCATTACTTCTTCAGCCAACAGCTGGCAGTCGGTCGAGGTGGTACGTGCGATTTTAAGTTATGCACATTTATTTGTTTTAGGTTATTGTTTGTATGAGTATTCGACAACACATATGCTACGTACTGCCTAATTTTAAGGTTCATATGAGGGGCCTACATTTGTGCAGGGGCCCAGGGTCTCAAGAAGTCTTTAGACGTCCCTGCCTATACTTGGCTAATGAATATTTCGATTGGACCCTAGATCACTAGAAAAACGTTGCTTGGTCAGATGAGTTAGGATTCCAGGTGTTAAGAGCTGATCAGAGAGTTCAAGTGTTGCGCAGAACTTGACTGCCTGTATTACAACAAAAATATGCATTTCTGCAACAGTTAAATTGTAATCAATCCTGACGATCGGTAATTAACATCTGAAGTAACTTTGACATCAAGCAGATTAAAGCAAACTTCACAAATGAATAATAAAGGAGAATCTCACCTTCATCCATGTTAGTTTTTGGAATATTTTTCCTTCACTTTTTCTAAGGAATGTCATTGCAATATCATCCCAAGTTTGATACAAAGATCCCTTTTCTCCTCATTCATTATAATGTAGTCATAAAAGCTTATTTTAATGACAGCTTGAGGTATCCAACTATTTGCGACAACTTTAAAAAAAAATATGGAAATATGGAGATTTTTGTTGTTGTTTTTAAATTTTTTTAGTACATTTTAAGAAAAATATGCTAAAATTAAAAATAGAAAAAGAAACTATTATTACTAAAATGGGAAAAAATGGGTAAAAATTGATAAAAAATAACATAAACGCGGCCATTCTGTACCAAAAGTTTATAAATAGATTTTCAATTTTTCAATTCTGATGTGTTGTTATGTTATTCATTTTTGAAATGACCTTAAGGATAAGAGATATTTTAATTTTTACAAAAACTAGAGCACTTTATCTTTGTTATCATATGAAATTGCTTAAGAAAACGGTGATTATATTCACATAAGGGGCTGTAAATTTTGTAATAAAATAGTGATTGACAAATCTGAAGGTTAAAAAACTTCTATTATTATACAGAACATACACAAAAAATTTCAATAAATTAGTTTTAAAACTTTTTTTAGCAATCGCTGGCCCCATTTGAGTGTTTAAAAAAAAACACATTTCGAGTAAAACGCGTTTTTAAGTATGACATCTTGCTAGCATCTGCTTTTACTAAAACACTTGTAGTTTTTGTTCTAGTGAATGGAAAATAATAAACTCGGTATTTTTATAAAGCGAATAAGATGGTCTATAAAATAAAAATTTTAAAAAAATGTCAATTTTTGGCAAAATTCACAATTTTAGGGTAGTCGGATACCTTAAAATAAAGAGTTATGCTTTGCCCTCTTCTCTGCAATTTGTTCTCAATACTTACTAAAAAGAATTGGAGTATCTTTGAATCAAAAATACGCTCTCCTTTTAAATTTCAAACTGGTAAATGACCTTGGACTATGTATAAAAAAAACATGAGCCCTTCCGGAATTTCCTTAATTTCTTTGGGAAGTAGTCAGGATCCCAATAGCTTACAAAGTATCTTACGCATATTGAAGCTAGTTAACCCTAAGCAACTACTTATTCAGATATCTTTAAAGGGAAAATTTGCTGCAATATGATATTAGTTGAATCAGCTTTGAAACTGAAAACTCTCTAAGCCAGTGGCTCATAAATTGTGGTCCGCGGACTCACAGAGGTCCCCTGTGTTTGTGTGTGTCCCCCCTGCCTGCTCCGCGGAGTCTCTCATCTAACGTTAATTCTCTTTTACAGACTCTAAAATGCCCTGTGGAAAAATTGAAAAATGTGCCATCTAGACTAGATCATTAAATTGCCCTCAATAAAAAAAAACTGTACTAGAACAAGTATTTCGATCAAAAATAGTAAGCTGGGGGGTGTTCAAAATCTTGGAGATCCTCAATGTTAAGCTGATAACATTAAGGGGGTGCCGCGACAATCGAAAGTTTAAGAACCGCTGCTCTAAGCGATAAATCGCTTTGATATTTTTAGTTATTGTAATTACATTGTTTATGAATAAAAGTGTAAAATGTCAAAAATTCTCCGATTTGTCATTATTCATATCATGTGTGATAATTAACGCTTTTTTAAAAAAAATCATAGTTAAAATTACTAAAGGAGAATTAGTTCAATGTGTTATTGTAACTTATAAAAATACCTAAAATCGTTTCCTGCAAAAATGACCTTTCTATAATTATCTCAAAAGGTTTCCAGTTTTTGAAAATGGTTGCTTATAATTCTTGAAATAAAGAAAATGTAAAACTGAAGAAAACAATTTTACTTAACACTTTTTTTAATATCAAAAATATTATAAGCTATAAATACAACATTTAAATATTCAATAAAAAAATCTTTTTTTTTATCTAAGAGTATGAAAAATTAAAATTTTAGACTGGTATTATTTTTAAAAAAAATTTTGAGAGCTATAAAAATATTGTCTTGCTTAAAATTGGTAATATATGTTCATATGTTATCAAGGTTTTATTCATAAAATACATTTTTTGCAATAAAATTGGTAGAAAAATCACAACTTACTACTTTACCTGAAATTTTCTTAAATTTTTTTTTAAATTATTTATTCTAAAAAGACATTGTAGGAAAAACCTAGATTAATAAATCCTTTCTGTTGTGGTTTGAAATTATATTGAACTACTTTTACTTTTTATTTTATTCATTTATATTTACTCTTTTATTCCTGTACCCCCCATGTGTTCTTACTTTCTTTTCTTGTATTATTTCAAAATTTATTTAATATTGCAAAAATTAAACTTTTATCTTAAAATATATTTTATAATAGTAATTAAATAGATAATCTTTTTTTTTAAATATGTTCATACTTTTCTTCACTAAAAAATTATAAATAATTTTTTTTCTTAAAAATTTTTTTACAAATGTGCACATAAATTTTATCTAAATTTATCATCAAAAAAAATTATCTTTCATAAAATAAATATATTTACTAATTTTCATTACAGACGGAAACAGTACTGTCAAAGCATGTTCTTGCAGTTGAAAATCCAATGGAGGTAAGAAAAAAAAATTGATGTTCTGTTTTCTTACAAGAATTTCTTTCTAACAATTAAATGTACTTCGTGACATTGAAAATGTAGTAGCATGAAGGAGTGCTGAGAAAATTGTGCAAATTTCAGGTTAGGCGCGTTTCAACAAGTAACGAATTCGCCACGCTGTGTGAGAAAGAGGAGTGGAATGAATGAATGTGAGGAATGTGGAATTTGCACAATGGGCAATGTCTGTGCATTTATTTCTGCAAGGCTAAATCATTGTGGAACTTTTTTCTTACTACAGAAGATAAGCTTAATGTGGCAAGGAATGCGACTCCGTTGCCAACAGAGATACAAAATTTGTCCGGAAACTAAGTTCCATTTCGTTCTACCGCAACTGCAGTGGTAGTATCGCTCAACCCTTGCACACACGTCTCTCACTGACTCCATAAAAGCCAGATTGACCGTGTTAATGGTTGTCCAAAATGTTTTAAGCGGTTGCCGATTCCGCACACTATGAAGTGTGTTCTGTAATCCGTTTTAAGAATAAAAGAAATGTTAAACCAATTGAAATCCATCGTCAACTCGTGTCGCAACCCGGAAGTTGTAAGACGGTTTGGAGAAGAAGCAGGCATTATTTTAAAAATAGTTACTTTTAGTAGTAGAAATTCCGCGGATAGAACCCGTAAAATTCGAATAGATTTAATGTGAAAATGTAATGAGTGATGGAATGGTGAGAAAGTGGATTCGACAGTTCAATGACAGGCGCACCAATATTCATGACGAAGCACGTTGCGGGCTTCCTTCTGTTGTTAATGATGGTTTGATTGAAAAAGTGAATGAGAAAATTCATGAAAACGGACGGTTTACAATAAGATTGTTTTGTGAGGAGTTTCAGCAAAGAACTGTTCAGAACTGACTCTCTACACTGGTGGCATCTATTTTTGAAGAGGGTATAGAGACAAGTTGGTTCCTCGCTGAGACAAGTGTTTGAACAATGGTGGTAACTATGTAAAAAAATAGTTTCTGACATGCTCTTTCACGGAAAAATAATGTTTGCTTTATTAAAAAAATATGTTTTATGCGAGTTTTTCCAAAACGATACTTAATTTCCGGACATGCCTCGTAATTCCAGCTCACAGACGATGTTACGAAGGCTCGGTGATCTGATTGAGAAGAGTAGATTGACCCCTATCATATCTCATTCATCACCCATTTAGACGAGTCCTAATCGCACCTTTTGTGGCAAAAATTATTGGAACAAGGAAAAGTGACAATTTTGAGAGGTGCTTGTGCACCCAAAGCAACGTAAAACGGCGAGGATTGAATCATCCCGCGACAAATGATGTTGATCCCGCATGTAACTTCTGCCGCCATTGCGCTGTATGTCAAGACAACCTTGATTTTCCCAAATAGACTATGCCCACATTGAGTATTAATGGCTTGTCCTCAAGACGTCCGTGAACAGGGACGGTAATGAGGGGTTAGAATAAGGGTTGGTGAACTTACAGCTGTGGTCTGCCAAACCTATACACGCATATGATTCAGGGTGATATGCAATTAGAAATATTTGAAACAATTCAAGTTCCACCTCAATACATGTAGAGTTGGGAATTGAGGTCAAAATTACGGATTTAAAGTTTTATTATACAAGGTGTTGCCAAATTTGACCGACAAATTTAGAGGGGTGACAGTAGGCAGTATGGTGGAGACAAATCATCATAGAACACGCGATCACAAACCTTGTTTAGTAGGAGTAATTCGTAAAATCAGTTATGAAATGTGTGGTGTCGAGCGGAATGAAAAGGTGCAATAAAAGGTAAGAAATATATTTATTAGACGAAAAGCATGTTAACAATACGAACAATGCATCAAAGATCGACGTCAGAAATCCAATAACAAGAGGTTGTAACAGGAATTGTTCGAGGTTGAAGCCACGTAGGTCATGGTCCAACTGTCACCAACGGACGCGTTCAAACAAATCTGCTGCACTGGCAATGCCAGCTAAAGCGACGATGATCCGGGCCATAAGACCCTCTATTATAACCTCTGACATCTCATATACTAGAGATTTCAGGTGACCCCAGAAGAAGAAATCCAAGGGATTGAGATCCGGTGCGCGTGAAAGCCAAGCAACGTCCGCTGCGTCCAATCCACTTCCCGGGATATGTAACATGAAGATGGTCAATTGAAAAATATGCTGGCGCACCATCGTGTGTAAGCCACACGTTCTGGTGCGCGGTGGCTGGGTACGACTCCGGGAGAAGTGGGAAATTTGCATACGTGCAGATTTCTTCAACCTTACCAAGGCGCTCCAAATCCCTACATTCGCTTGGCCACTTCCCTCGTCTGGCTGATCTCCCTCCCGACGGCTATTATTATTGCGCTTTTCAAGGACTAAATGTGGTTTGCAACCTCGTGTTCTATGGTTATTTGCCAATCTTATGCTGACTACAATCATCCCTCTGAATTTGTCTATCGATTTCGGCAACACCTTGTATATCAATTATACATCTCATTTAAAGATATTTATTAACATAAAAATAAGCCACATATAAAAAAAACTATTCGTTGAACATAAATAAAAAATTTAAATTCTCCATATATTATGTATTAGGTATCTTTTAATGTGATGTTTAATAAAATAAGAAGTGTTCAACATAAAATATATGTATTCTAGCAGTATAGTTATATAAAAATTACAATTTTAATGCAAACCTGGCCCCTGCAAAGCTCTACTTAATATCGCAATATCAGAAGAATATATGTACTTTGTGTGTGATTTTCAATCTGACATATGATTCTGAATGTTTAGTTGTTAAACTACCTCCTTGTGAGCTCAAAATATATTTCATATGAGAAAAAAAAATTGTTTATATATATATATATGCAGTACCAAATGCAGAAAGCAGAGCATATGCAGTTTTCTTCAAACAATTGAATCGTTCCTCAGTAACATGCGGCGAATTAAAATAACTGTCAATTTATTGACAGAGTTATTTTCCAGATCATTCAATAATTTCGTCAGAAATTTTCCTTTCAATAATTCTGAAGAATTTTTTTCACCACGCAGCAATGAGTGATGTTTCATTTTACAAGCATTACACTATTGTTTTGATTTGAATTGAACATTTAATGTTAAAAATGATAGACATTTAAATAGAGAATGTTGTTTTCGTTTTTTCACAAATTGCACAAACTACACGTAAGCAGATTCAGCAGAATCGTTTTATGATAAAGAATTGAAAGTAAAAAAATAGTCTTTAACTAAAAATGCATAAGGCGTAGAGAAGATACAGACCGATTAAATTTTATCTCATAACTCTGTAGATCAGGGGTGGGCAGACTTTTCCAGGGTACGGGCTACTTCTAATTTTTTAAAGTGTTGCGGTCCTATCAGTATCAGTGACCCACCAATGTGTGTGTGGGGGGGAGGGTCCACGGTTTCCAAACTCTCCTCCATAGCCCATGATTGCTTTCAATCGATTATAATCCCATGTAAAATTTATTGAAGTATTTGTTATTAATAATTTTTGTATTAACTAATGCTAATTATTTATTTAATAATTTATTTTTTACTGATCTTTGTTCCCGACAATCTAAAAAATGAAAAAAATATGTTTGGCAGCGTATTGGGGTAAAATATGAGAATGGTAGACATTTGACCCTGGACCACCACCCCGCGCCCCCTTTGAAAATTTCACGAGTGCACCCACTGCCCAGGGTCGTAGGTGTGGTAAGGTAACGAAAATGTCAACAATATTTTTTATAACGTAATAATAAATACGGGATATGTACTTACTACGCAAATAAAATGAAAAACTCACTTTTTTTAAACCGCGTTTAAAGCAAAACACAAACATACTAATAATAACCACAAATATAATAATATTTAATAATGCATTTTTATTATCAAATAATTAAAAATACATTAAAAAATAAAACATTTTCATCGAAAGTTAGTTCTTGTATTTATAGTTAGTAGAAAGACTTAAGGCTGCGTACTATCAGCCAATCTTGAATATTTCCGTATACAATTACTAAAGGCTAATCTTCAGGCGGTCACTCTAAATTGTCTTGGCGGTCCACCGGTTGATCGCGATCGACGTAATGCCCACCTCGGCTGTAGATGAATGTTAAGTGCTACTGAAAATTGCTCCCCGTGCCAAGGGTTGCCGACGCCTGGGCTAGATGATGGAATTGTATAGGGCCGTATTTTGAGATGAGTCACATTTCTATTCGTTCAATGATTGTCGCCGTTTATAAGGGTAACGCCAATGTGGAGACAGGTCCAAACCAGCTGCATCTGTGGACTACTCCGCCACACGACACATAATTATTGTAGTTTGGGGGTGACAATGAGTACAATAGCACGTGGTATCTTATTCATATTCATGGTACTATAAGGACCTAACAATACCTTGGCCACATCTGGAGACGTATCCATTCATTCAGGGCACCCATTGTCGCTCACCAGCATTTTTAGATGAATTGCATACTGCTTGCATCAACCAATGTACTCGGCAAGATGCACAATGTTTTCCTGGACACCATTCTTCCTTGATCTTTCACCAATCGAGAATATGTGGGACTCTTGGATGTCATGAAATTGCTTCTATCAGGAGATGAATTCTGCCAAATGGTTGAAGAAGAATAGTGGTCTAGGCATCGGATCATGGCTAGCGTGTCATGAGTCCGATCCTAGTACCACTAAAGACCCGCCGTGTAGGGGAGTGATGAACGTTAAATCTGTCGAGAGCTCAAACGTCCTCCCGTTGGTGTGGTGTGGTAGTTAGGAGAGGGGGGTGCCAGCTCAGGAGTCGTCCGCGTCACTTGACCATGGTTCAAAATTACGCGGACCGTCGCCAAAAAGCCCTCGTGTTGCTAATCAGTGCGACGTTAATATTCTCTCACTCACTGAGATATGTTGTTTCGTGTATCAACGTTATCGGTGGTTCTGCGACCTACTGAGCTGACATTGTTCTCGATCTGTACTACGAGTATAATTTCACCTATTGTTCTCTGTGTTTGCGAAAGTTTCTTCACTTTCTAACCATTCCTTATTAGTGTTGTATTTTCAATATCACTTATGAACTATTTATATTTGTAGTCAAACAATTAAATGCAATCCTCAATAAGCCGTTCATAACAAAAAACTTAATTAATTCATCCAGTGTTATTAGGCCAGGCACTTTCAAGCTGGGAGATTTATATTCGGCTTACAGAGTCATTGTAAACAAAAACAAAAATATCTACTTACATGAGCGTTCAGACGCCCTATGGAGGTTACAAAGAGAATTTGTTAAGGAATTATTAACAACGTATAATGTGCATACCATTTCAAAACAAAGCATTAAACATTTATCGCCTTAGAAACTGCATCATTTCTTTTTTAAAAACCATACACGGACACAGACTTATATATGATAACTTTTTCAGACCTAGTGTGCAATTGCATAAATATATTTCTTTCTCTCTTTCTTTCTTTCTTTCTTTTTTTTTTTTTTACTATTTTTTTCAAAAGAAACTCATTATGATGACCAATGCAACTAATATAAATTTTTGTTTTACTTTTAGTTTGCCGATTGTGCTTCTGAAACTGTAGCGGATCTAGATGTAAGAATACTTTATTATTTTGATTTTTTTTCTGTCCTTTCGAATTATCTAATTTCATTTGAGGTGCAAAAGATTTTACAATTCCTATAGCGCAAATCTGTTTTTCAAGAATTGTCGTCAAGAATAAGAAAAATTAAATTAAATGAGCTCGGGAGGCAAAGTATGAAAAAAAAAAAGATAGTAAGGTCAAAAACCTACATTAGAAAAGCAATTTTATAACAGGCCTAAATATAAATAAAAGATTCTAATCAAAGAGATAAAATTCAATTTAAATTCAGTTTATGAAATTCCTAATATCTTTCACAATTGTTAAAAATTTTCGAAAAATTCTTTTATTACACATGGAATATATACTGCCAAGAGCCAGCTGAGAATTCCCAGCTTCTTTTATATTCATGTAATCTGAACCATTTAAAAATTGCCAGAATCTGAAGTAAATTACAAAAATCAGTTCACTCGCGCAGCAATTCAACAAAAACTACCAAAATCACGAGTTTTATTTGACACGCTATCTATTTTATCGTGATTCGTTGAGTGTGTGTGTTTTATTTTTGATAAGCATCATGCTTACGGAATTGTACCTTAGAAATTAACTAACATATATATACATATACGAAATACACGAGGTGGCCATAATTAAACTGCAAGTGTTCAAGGGGATCTGGAAGGAAAACTACCAGGAATATATTCCAGCGAAATTTGGTATCTACTTTTCAGAACACGCGCAAATCAAATATGCAAAGAAAAAAAATCACGATTTTCATCCGATAGATGGCGCTGTGACATGTTTCAATGCTTATCGATGGCATATATGCAAATTCTAAGCCCATCAAACAGTATAAAAACAAGATCACGTTGAGTAATGGTCAATCATGACTCTGAATAAGAAGAAACGATGCATTGTTAGCTACGGTGTATCATGCTGTCTTACTTTTTCAGCATGTGGTTGCATCTGTTAGTTCGCATATTGAGCACACCATGGGATAATTTCATTGAATAAATAATGGTTTAAGTGTTTTCCAAAGCGTCTTTATAGATTGTTTAATTTGTGATCTTAATTTATATTAATTTGTGATTAACTGATACTGTAAAAATTCACTTACTGATGCGAATTGTATGGAATTTTGATTTACTGTAAGTAATATTTTATATTGTTTATATGCCTCTTAGAATGTCATTATGCTCTGTCTATTGGTTTTGGAAGTTGTTTATCCCACCGATAAGCGGTGAAATACAGTACAGCACCATCTATCGGGTGAAAATTGTGATTTTTTTTCTTTGCATATTTGATTTGCGCATGTTCTGAAACGTGTAGATTCCTAATTTCACTGGAATATTTCCAGTGGTTTTCGCACCAGCACCCCTTGAGCACTTGCAGTTTAATTATGGCCACCCTGTATAAGCAGTCATACTAAAATTGAACGAATTCATCGGGACCAATATTTTGTTCGATAAATCGGGGTCCAAACAAAATACAAATTTTCTGAACATACCTATTGGAAATTCTATTTTTAGAAACTACACAAAAAATGTCTATAATTAGAAATTACACTTTTTAATTCAACAGCTAAAAATACTAGAAGTACATTATTACGCACCAGTAAACTGCACATTTTAAAATGTTAACCGATAATTTTTTACAATATTTTTGATTCCTGACTCGAAAGAATCCTTTTTTCGACTTTATGCAGAGTAGAAATTGTTGCATTATTTACATCCTGCTGCATAAGATCTGTTTCACAGTTTCCAATCAATGTAAACCATTAGAAAATGTAATAGTTTTAATAAGAGTTTCATTATCGATTTATGCATCAGAATCGCTGTCAATGAGAATCCGGTTCTATTTGGCTCCGACAAACTACCAATTTCCTGGATTGTAATTGCAGAGGTAGTCCGTTTTCAAATGTAACATGATCGTTAAAATCTCATGAATTGGGATTAGAATATCCCCTGCACTGTGGAGAAGGGTGAAATAAAAAAGAGATTTCATGTTCTGTTCAAAACTCACACGATAGGTTGATCATTCATCTACAGCTGTACAGTCTAATAATAGTCTGCATCCTTTCCCGTTGATATTTGCTACTTTCAAAAAATCTTTTTTCTATTCCGGACAAATAAAAAATGTCATTTAAAAAAATCAATTTTTTTTCCTAATACAAATATTAAAAAATTATTTTCATCTCTTGAAATAATTCGGAAATGCAGGGTTTATAATCCATTAAATAGTGTTTTTTGCCGTCATTTTAATCGGGGAAAGAGCAAAATTCGTTAAATGGGGTTTCGTTATATCTGTAGGTCAAACTGTATAGATAAATTAGTTTTATAATACTGAATTTCTTTCATTGCAGGATGAACTAACTGACGAAGAAAAAGCTCAAATTGAGAAATTGCAGGTAATAATTTTAAATAAGAAACTAATTTCTTCAGCTATTATTAAGATAAATGCTATATATCAAATTTATGATTTAATTTCTTACAGCTCATAACTCGAAGCATTTCAAATTATTTTAAACTATTTGTTCACTCATTATTAAAAATTGTATTGTCCTCTTGAAAGCAAACTAACAAAAACTGTAAACACCTTTTATATAGAACGAAAAAGAACTCGGCCTTCTAATTTCACGCGAATAGTCTTTTAAAAAATTAGAACTAAATCAACTAAATATGCAACCCCAAATTTTGGTTTCTACAAATTTCATGTACAATTCTTGTTCCAAAACTTTACTCTTGTAAATACTTTAGAATATATCAAGTATTTTTTATTTACTAATATATATATATTACCACTGCTACTGCCATTGAATTTGCCACAGGAAGGAAAGCAAATAACAAAACTTGACTTATTGTACGTATACAACTTAGTAGAGATAAAAAGATACATTTCAGGGCGCTTTGGTGAAAACGCGATCCGAAAATAGTGAAATTTAGTTGTCGCTTTTGGCGACTAAAACAGCTTTAAACATACATTGAATATCAACTAAAGAGCTCTTAAAATTTGGAAATAATAATACATATTTTCCAAATTTCAATAATTTCTTTGGTTATACTTACATATTATCGCAACTTGTTGGTGACATTATGTGAAACGAAGCACATGGATGCCAATTCAGCGCATTTGACACATAGGAAATCGGGGTTGCCAACTTGGCGAGTTAATAGAGTTGGCAATAATACGTAAGTATCTCTTTTGTTTTGGGATTTCTATTTTAAAACTAGGAGTGCAATGTAGATCCACCTCCTCGTAGGTGCACTCTGGAAACGTAAATTATTGCGGCTAAGTGATCTACTACGTCGGCATGTGTCGCCATCAGTGCTCTTCTCTTCGTGTTCTCCAGTGGAATGCAGGCCGATTTTAAAACTTGGCAGAGGAAACTGTGGGGTTGGCGAAGGAAAAAATTTTAAAATATTATACCATTGAAATATTTATAAAGTATTGAAAATATCAAAAATGAAAATTTTGACGGTAAACTTAAATCATAATCACTTCACACTTTTAAGGGGACACAGTACGATTCAATTGACAAAAATCGGTCAAAAAATCAAATTTAATTTTTTTAGTTTAAATTATTCTGTATGTATTTTTCAAAAACCTAACATAATTTTAAAGCTCTAAACTAAAAAAATACAGAATTATGATAGTTTCTGCGTTCGATTTTATTCACATCCCTATAGCAAATCAAAATTTTAAACTTACTTATCTCGGAAAGACAAAATATTTAGTTTGACCTCATTTGAAATGCTAAGGCTTTTTTTCTATTAAGAATAATGCTTTGAATTTTTTTTTTACCTATTACTAATACACTCATGTCCATAAATTAAGGATAATGAAGTTCATACAAAGAAAGAGACAGAAGCAAAACAAATTTGACTTATTTGAAAAGTCTATTTATTAAACAAAAGGAAAAGAGCAAAAAAGATGCTACATGTTTGACATAATTAATAAAAATTGCGATTTTTATTCCCTGGAGCAAATTTCAAAAAAGAACCTATTTACAAAAAACAGTATAACATGGTTAGTATGATGGTTAATACAGAGTATGTCTCCCGGACGATGCAATACAGGCCTTACAACGCCTACGCATGCTGAGTATCAAATTATCAATCTGATCTTGGGGAATATTACACCACACATCAAGCAATGCCTTCCGAAGTTCCGGTAGTCAGGTGGGAGGGGGTTGACGGTCTGCAATTCGTTGGCCAAGCATATCCCACACATGCTATTGGATTCAAGTCCGGTGAGTATGCTGGCCAATCCATACGGGTGATATCCTCCGATTTAAGGCATTCGTCTACAATGTTTGCACGGTGAGGACGGGTGTTGTCATCCATAAACAGAAATTCAGCAAACATGGCGCCCCGAAACAAACATACATGTTGCTCCAGAATGACATCCCGATAGATGTGGCCTGTCATCGTTACACTCTGAACATGCAGGTCAGTTCTGGAACCAAGAATAATTCATCCCCAAACGAGCCATCCTGCACCACCGTAATGGTGTCGTTTAATGGTGTTCTCTTGGTGGTAATGGGTACCTGACGCTCTCCATATGAAAGTCCGGCGAGAATCAGACTGCAAACTAAACCTGGACTCGTCGGAAAACATCACACAAGACCACTGTTGCGGTGTCCACAATGCATGCTCTCTACTCCAGGTTAATCGCAGGCGACAGTGAGTTGCGGTAAGAGGAACACATCTGACAGGCCTACGAGCATATAGGCCAATGTGCTCTAAGCGTCTGTACATGGTCTGCGTTGAAACTATCGTACCGGTAGCTGAAGAGAGCTGACGAGACAGGTCTGATGCTGTGCTCCGTCTGTTTCTTTTGGCAGTAACTGCCAAATACCGGTCCTCATTTGGCGTTGTAACTCGGGGGCGACCTGTGCTGTAACATCTACTCACATTACCATCGTCTTGGAATCGTTGCCAAAGCCAGGAGATGACACTCTGGGCGATTCCAAGTTTCTCGGATACTTCCAGCTGGGTACGTCCACATTCCAGTCGTCCGATAATTCTACCACGTAAAAAATCATCCAAATGCTTCCTTTGTGTCATAACTATGCGGTTATTGCACTGAAAGGCTTTTAAAGCGCTTGTAAACAATTTTACTTTTTTGCCACCATTCCTTATATACCCCTCTCTTATACTCTCGTCATTGTGACGTACTATCCGCGCCATCTGGTGGTTTCCTGTAATTTGCATATTATTCTTCAAGATGTTTGTGATAATTCCACAGGTGAAATTTTTATTTTAGAGTTCATTTTCTGTGTGATTCTGAATTATCCTTAATTTATGGACATGAGTGTAGTACATGTAACAAAAGTTGGTATGCATTTTGGAATCAAAGCAATACTTATTTTTTAAAAAATAATTGAACTCAGAATTTGCAAATTTTTTAAGGAATTTCCCATACGTATTCCATAAAAAGATCTATTGTACGAATACCAATCATGTTATCGCAAAACCCATACCAACTTTTGTTATACATAGTTTGAGGTGCTTGTAAACCAAATTTCATGCATGTACATAAATTTTTGTAGGAGGAGTAGCATTTTAAAATCACTTCACAAATTTGAAGTTTTTTCCTTAAAAAATTAATTGCCTAGCTTTTTATGAAATTTTGAGCACAAAATATGTTTTACATAGTATACACACATAGTAGGCAACCAAAAATTTTTTAATTAAAATTTTTTGCTGAAATCGTACCATGTCCCCTTAAATCATAATCGTAAGATATATATTTAGAAACAATGGTCTATGTTAATTATTAGTACTCAATATATAGTTAGCACTCATAAATTTAAAAAAAAATACTTAAGTAAAGTCGATATATTTATTTTGTATTTTATTCTTTGCAATACATATTATGGTACTATCGTATTATCGCAACCAATTGGCGACATTATATGAAACTAAGCAGCTGGTTGCCGATTCAGAGTGTACCACACATAGGAAATCGGGTTTGCCAACTAGGCGAGTCAGTAATAGAGTTAGCAATTGTTGTGATAATACCCAAGTACCAATATTATTAGTAAATAAGACTCAAAAAGGAATACGGTTATGAAAAACATCTGAAATCCAATGTGTTTGAAATAAATGAATGGTCACTTAAAAGCATTATTATTCTTTTTCAGATTAAAGCTGTGAGACTATATGAGAAAATTGTAAAGATTCTAAATGGAGATTAATTCTAAGGGCGTACGTTTTAGAAGTAATGAAACAAGCTTGAGTTCAATTGTAACAAGAACATAGGATATGTATTTTGTAACAAATTATTTATTGACATCATAACAATTTTTTGGTAAATAAACTATTCAAGAAAAAGTATCTGATTCATGGAATAAGATGGTTTGTCAATCAAAAAGCTTACCATTTGTAAAAGATTTCTTGTGCTAAAATGAAAGTTTATATATTGTAGTTAATGATCCACATTCATTAACTGATACATGCTTTTAACTGAAGTGGCAATTTACTAAACAAGAAAAATAAACAAGCATCCTCATACAACTGTCTTTGGTTTTACTGATTATCATTATCGTAAGTTGCATAGCACAGAAAACAATTATTTTTTAGTACTCAGTTATACGTTCTCCCACCCCCCATATATATATATATTTTAAGAAAGTGATCCAAAATTGTTAAATTTTAATAATACAATAGACACCTTTTTACAGTACGATACTATAGATTACAGACCTAATGAAGAAGCTCTACCTAAAACTTATTCTTTTCCATACGGATAGTCTTCTGGCACCAAGTTGCATCAAAAATTAGAAATCTTCTAAAAATAACCCAAGAACAAAAATTAAAATAAAGTTTGGCTGTTACATTTGAAAAGACACAGAACATTTTTAAGAATTGTTTCATAATATAATTTCTGAAATAATAAATTATTTCTATAGATTTTTCAAATTTTAAAAATGAAAATATGACAAAAGAATTTGAAAAATGGAATACCTGAATTGAAACATGAGAAACAGTGAATAAATATTCTATGTAAAAATAATTTTGCTCTGCAGAAATAGTCTTGGTATGATACAAAATGTAAAAAAAAAAAATTGCAAAATATTTATGCAATAAAATTTTGCTACAAGAGACTAGATATAGTTCTGAAGTTACAGTTAAATTTTTAAATTATTTAGCATGTTCAACTTTTTTCTTGGATAACTTTCGGAACATTATCAATATGAAGAGCAAAATTTTATGTAATTTTTTTATGCTAAAAAGGAAGCACAAAAAATAAAAATTAAATAAAACTGAAATGAGTTGATGTGTACAAATGAAAACACATAATAAGCAAAGGCGAAACAGTTTTGGACAGAATTTACAATTTTATTGAAGTAATACTTTACGTTAAATACATCAATTTTTCTCATTTAACAAGTTTCATATCATAATCCTTAACATGCACAGATACATTCATTTATGCAGCTACATTTGCTACTAAGGATTTTAATAACAATGCCTAAATAAAATATATAAAAAAATTCTTTTAATTAAAAAAAAATGAGATTCATTTTTAAAATTTTTTTAAACAGAAAGAGATACACATTTAAAATGCAAATAGCTTTTTTTTCCCATCTAGAATTTTATTGAATGGCCAACTTTAAACAAAGTTGAGCATGCTTGGAAGTCCTGGAGCTCTGATGATACGTAAGAGCACTTCATTTTTTTTTTACAAAATTTTTATACAAATTGTTAAAAATGTGCACATTAGACACATTTTAAAATTTTACAATAATGTAATCTTTGCATAATATAAACCAACATGTTAATAATGTTTGCTTAAGAGGACATAAATAGAGTTATAGACTAGCCCGGATAAAAAGTTGGCCACTCATACATGAAAGTGATTACACAAAAGTAAAATTAGATAAATAGACGTCATTGCACAAAAATTATAAATAATTTCATTTTGACTGGACAAAGTCATAATAAATAAGTTTTATATTTGGTTAGATATTTGTACCCATAACACAACATCTATGAAAGTAGACTACTGCTGGGAGAGAAAAAAAAATAGCTCCAAAAACATATAAATTATGTTTTAAAACAATAAGCAAGATTAAATGTCAACTGACTAGAATAATTTGCAGAAACAAAATATAGATGAAAATAAGTTACTCAGAATAATTTTTTAAAACAAAATATGCTAAAAAATTTCTTACTATTTTTAAAAAATCTCCTATTAATAATGGAAATACAAAAGTAACAAAAATAAGGTATGCAAAACAAAATTCAGTTTTGATGCTTAGTGAAACAAGTGCAGCAAATAAAAAATTGAGCACAAAAATGAGATTAACACATTTAAATTTGGCAGTTACTTAGTTCTGAAACATTAAGTTCATTAAATCTTGCATTAATTTCTTAGTATTAAGGTTCTATGTAACAATCCTAATTTTAACAAATCATAAAACTTTATAAATGACTAATAATTATAACTTAGAAATTCCTAAAATTTGTAAACTTTGATTCAAGCAATATATCAGATATACTTGCTATTGCTGATAAATTAAAGGCAAATCATTAAAAATATAGAGTTAATTTATTATTTTGAATGTTCTACTTTTATCAATAAAATTGAATTTGGGATCTGGATTAACCGAATGTCTAACAGTACAAAAAAAAAAGCACATTAGACTCATTTTATTACAAATTTTGTAATTTAGATTTAAAAAAAATTTTCTTTCAAGAAGGAAAAAAATTCTAACAACTTAACTACTTTCTTGGCATTTTTCTGATCATACCAATAATAAAACATATTATAAAAGAAGATGGTAAAATAAGTTACTTATTAAACATTTTTTTAAAATCTAAAACAATTTATAGCATTTCTGAAATTTACAAAAGTTACCAACATTCCAAACCAATGATCAATTGATTAGCTTTAATTTTTTTTTTTTTATTTAACAAATTTCATTTGAAAGATTTTATTCAAATTCTGACTACATAAAAACAAAACAAAAAATTATAATTTTCACAACAAACAAAAAATATCAACAAAGGAAAATAAAAATAATAAATTAATTCTTTATAATAAAACCATGCGATGTAAACACATAAATAAGTCTAAAATATTCTTAAATAACAAATAAGTATTATAAAATATATCATTTTTAAGCTCAAACAGCATGATAGCAGCAAAATTTAATATTTCTATATAATAATTTTTACATTAAAGAAAAAAATTTTTTAAAGTAGCACAACAAAACAATCCCCCCCCCACAAATTAATATACAAAACATGAAAATGTCATTTTAACACACGAAACCTATTCATAGTAATATTACAAATTACATACACGAAATAAATAAGAAATGTAGAAAAGGAAGACATTTAAACACATTTGATTTTTAAGATGACATGCTTTGAAAGTTCATTATTTATAAGATTAGTTAGTTAGGGACAATACAATCCTAACTATGCATATATGATGGTTATTTTATTTTTCACTCTCTAATAACTACAGACTAACTATTATTTTACAATTGAATGAATAGTTTAAATTTATGATCAAAACATAGAGGCATTTGACATACAACATTTCTGATTTGTTCATTTTTGTTCAAGAACAAAATTACGAACATTACACAATTGTTCTGCAATTAGAACAATAGAAAAATACAGCTTTATAGAATACAAGAATTAGAGCTCAATTTTAATTAATAATAATTTTGGAGTTTTCTTTCCATGGAAAATGTCAGATACATTTTAACCAATCTGAATACAAATAATCTTAATATATTTTGAGCATGGAAGGGAAAATTTTTAAATTTCTAATGAAAAAACAAACATTTTTTTCCAATATTCAATGATTTAAATTTATAATTAAAACTGTTTTTAATTAAATACTTAATTTCATTCTACTTGATTAAAATTATAAGAAAAAAATTATAATTTGTCATTACAATAACGAAAACTGTCTCAATGTTCTCTCTCATTTAAAGTCTTACAATAAGCATAATTACTTTTGTAAACTACAAAAAAAAAAAAAAAAAAAAAAATCAACGAGAAAAAAATTGAGATTTTATACTCAAATTAATTTACTGATAAATAAGAGTAAAATAGCAAAGATTCAAAAAATTTTCAAATACAATTTACAAATGCCTGTACATGAGATTCTGATGAAACACTGCTCTTATGATACAAGTGTTCTACAGCTATTCTACTCAACTACACATTCATGTACCAGAAGTTAAAATTATTAAATACATTCAGATAAGGAAAAACATGTGAACTAACAAATGTTAAACCATATATAACTGAAGGGGGAAATAATTAAATATTTAGGTAAAATGATTGCAAACAAATCAAAAACGCACAAATCATAAAAAAAATTACATTAATTTTAGAGTACAGTAAAACCATTCTCCCTAAGACTGCTCACCCCTTCCTGTAAAATTCTGAATACTTAGCAAATGGGGGGAAAATCCCTTTAAGTGATAGAAAAAACCTGAGCTTCATGGAATTTAAAATATCATTAGAAACAAAAGAATATCTTTAGAATTTAAAACAAATCTTTAAAAAAAAAAACATTTTCAAAAATTAGATTTAAAAAAAGAAAAGAAAAAAAAACAGCAAATATTGTAATAATAAGCAATCTATATTCATTTTTTTCTTAATTTTTCATTGTTGGCTAATTATGATCTCTATAAATTTTTGAATTTGTACCATCAAAATTTTATAAATGCCTTTGAAACAAAAGTTTCTGAAAAAAAAAAAATTCTTTTCAGATAACCCATTTTTAAAATGAAATAACTTAATTTCAGGAGGTTTTACTGTATTCAAATATAGTATAAAGTAATGAAATATAAAAAGATAAAATAATATTTCTATTTTTTAAGAAGAAAGAAGTATGACAAACAGAAGTAAAACAATCAAAATATTTTTATGATATTATTACTAGTAAATGGAATCAATATAATGAAAAGTTCATACTCTTGACATGAAAGGTAATTAAAAGGTTTTTAAAAGCTTATTTTGCAACTATTATACACACATAGCAGATAAGAATTGCTTGAGCTGAAATCCACAAAATGATGATATTTGTTTACATTAAAAACAGAATTACCTAAGTACTTATTGCATAACATACAAGTTACTCTGATATTTGTCCACAGTTAACAGGCTAAAAATAATAAACAATTTAAGATCATGCAAGTTTCACTGAAGTGACCAAAATAAATTTAGATTATAATATAAGGCAAAATTTGGTAATATGTACCAACATTTAACTAAAGATTAGAGCTTTTATTCAATACAATCAGTTTAACAGCAGCTGTACAGATTAACATTAAATGTAATTTAACTTTATGTACACCATTGCAACTTTAACATTATTGGTAGAATTAAACCATTTAATTTCACAAAATTACCCAAATAGAAAAAAAAAATTACAATATTTTATCAAACCAAAAGTTAAAGCACACAAAACTGAAATTCAGATGTAAAGTGAAAAAATAAAGACATATCACAAATGAATGAGAAAGTAAATTACTTTGCACTAAACATAAAAATGTTGAATGAATGCTCTCAAATGAGATATTTCAGAACTCTACATAAATCAATAATGATAGGGTCATGCACAAAAACAAAATCAGCATAATGAAGTTAAGAGTGGGTTCAATATCACAAAACACAAAAGCTCCCTGTAAAAATTTACTTCCTATGTAAACTGTCTTAATGTCCACCGAATTATCTTTTTGTTTTTGCTAAAAGCAAAAAAGTACCACTCCATACATTACCATAATTTCAAGAATTGCCCATTCTTTCCCCAACTAGTGAGCAAATGATCATTTCCCTACAGCAAATGAGGGATTGTACGGTGGTTGATCGTTAACTGGATAAGGTGGAGGATTGCCTGCAGGAGGTGGATAACCTCCCTGATATCCTCCAGCAAGTGGGTATGGGGCTTGAGGTGGGTATGGTTGCGGTGGGTATTGGAAGTGTTCTTGGGTAAACTGCTGCTGTGGATACTGTTGTTGAAATTGCTGTTGTGGATAACCAGTAGGAAACGTCTGAATGGGATATGCCGGTTGTGCTGAATAATGAGCCGTTGTCGTCGTAGCGGTCGTTGCCGGCTGACTTGCAGCTAATGGAAGAGATTTAAAAATCAGATATGTACAACAATTTATATATAAAGTTCAGTTCTAAATCTCAGGTTATTTTTATGTTCATAGCTAAATAATTAAAAGGAAAAACTTTATAAATATGCGATAGAAATAAGTATACTTAATTCTAAAATCTTGAAATGTATTAAATAACCAATATTAGATACAAATATATTGGACAACTTTTCTCCCATGATTCTTTAGTATCAAAAAAATAAAACAGCTTTATATTTGGCTTTTAAAGGGTATTCCTTTCTAGCTTAATTGTCAATAGAATATGTATGTGGGCATCAGCTACTGATGCCAAAGATGAAAAATATCACATTACATATTTTTGCTACGTACATAAATTTTAATAAGATCAAGGAAATTACACTTTAAACTAATATATCAATTCAAATTGTAAAATTATCAAAGTGAATAAAATATAATTTAATCTTATGTATATACACAATAAGTAGATGTTATATATAAAAGCAAAACTTCAATGTAATTACAATAGAGTGAATGCTCAATGATTAAATGAAACTGATTTCTATTTAATGTTTTCCTTATTTTAATAATTTTAAAACAAATTCATTTTTAGCATGCAACATGGGAACCCAATTCAAAACTTCAGTTTAGTTCAATTGCAACTTTAATCCTACCAACATATTTACTTATTTTATTACATTTGAACTTAATGAAGATCAAGTCTGAAATATTTATGCAAAATAAAATAAAATTGGAGATTTGTAATTTATAGAAGTCCCTATAAACCAACCAATTTATAGGTAAAGACTGAACAAATGTAGTTATCGTTATGGGTAACAAAATAAAAATACTATTATTATTACAGTTAAGTATAATATTTTTCACTACACACAAAGACTAATTAAAACAAATGTATTACTTACTATATGATGAATTTCCTCGACGATTACAACGTTTAGCAAGGAGGCAGCAACTGCAGCAGAAACATGACACCACCACTATGATAACAACAACTACAATAGCTGTTACCAACACACCCACTATGATACCAATGGTGTTACTAAAATAAAAAAATTCTGTTACAATATTGTCAATTTACAAAGAAAAAATATATGTAAAAAACTGTATTCGAGATCAAAAGTTAAGAGTTACATTAATTTCACTCCAAAATATATTCTTATAAAATTTTAAAATGGTACAACTATAATAGAAACCAATATGTTTATAAAAAAAGTTTTTGAAAGTTTTTATTTAAGAAAAAATACACATTAATTCTGAACAAACATTAAAAAATAAAACAAAATTTAAAAATGCAACTTAATTTATCACACCCACTTTTTTATCTTCTCAGTAGTAATAAAAAAAAAAAACAGAAATTAGAAACTATTGTAAATTTTTTTTTAAAAATAAGCTTAATATTTTTATTAATACATGGAAATATCATTAATTCCAAATCCAGCATGGTATAAATTATTTTTTTAAAAAACTATAAAAATTAAATAAAAATTTTTTTAATAATAATAATAATAGAAATATGGTTTGGATAATATTTAAAGTACTTTTGAATCAGGAAGGTAAGAATAAACATTTTTTTAAAAACATTTTATACATTTAAAACTTTCAGTACTATTTCATAGACTCCTTTTACCAAACTAAAACTGCAGCCAAACACTGTATGAATGAGAAAATAATACATTAATAGCTATTTTTGAATGTCGAGAGAGATTGTAGAACAAGATAATTGACTTTTGTTTGATTGGCATCAATGTTTATGGCCCATGGCAGTACATTGAGAACTCTACCAATTTTTTTCTCCTTATATTAATTGAATATTCATTTTAAAAATATTTTACTGGTTAAAACTAGAAACTATCATAAAGCACTATTGGCCCTTTTTAAGGACAGTTTTTTTTCTACAAAAACAAAACAAAAAAAAACACAAAAAAAATTATAACTTTTTATTGTCAATATGTTGTTTTGTTACGTTATCTTGCAAACATATATTTAGTAAGAAAAATTACTGCTTTGTTCATAATACATAAAAATAAATTACCATTAGTATAAGAAAGATTACTACATTTGATTATTCATTAATGTTTTACTGAAAAATAATAAGAGTTATTTGCAACAGAAATAGTAATTTTGATCCTTTGTCAGTAAAAAAACAATGAAACCCAAGATGACACTTTATAGTTTCCAAACTTTCCCACCACGTCAATGCACCAACTTTCAGAGTTTTGACTCGCATCAGCTATTTTACCTGATATGTCTTTAGAGGCATCAAACTTCCAACTTGATTGAAAAGAGTTCAATACCTTATTTGCAAGAGTATTTTAGAAGAAAAGACTTTTCTATTTTTTACTGAGCTATAACTTTGATATATAAAAATAGAACAGTTACTTTGAAGTTCATAAATATAAACTTTCAATGATACCTTCTAGTATTAAAAATTTTAAGACCAGCCCCTAATAATATATGCTATAATAAAATTCTCAAAGTTGAATATTTTTTCAGAGAACTCCTTGTACTGTATTAGACAGAACATATACAGCTGATAATGTTCACAAAAAATATTTTGTAATTAATTTCCAAAATAAAATATTTATAAATCTCATACAATACTTAGATAGGAATTAAATATTTTTAGTATAGTTCATACTTAAATATTTAGAAATAATATTGGAATGAGAAACAGTATATAAACAAATATATATATATTTTATCTAAAAGCAAATACAGAATAACAAGTTACATTCTACTCTGAAATTACATTGCAGAAATATTTCATTTACTGCTGCTTTCAATTTTTCACCTTTTTTATATAAATTTAACAGAAAACCTTTTAGAATAGAAAATATGTATAGGTGAACAATACTTTAAAAATTTATTTTATGTTTGTACAAAAAGGTTTTTTGACACTTATAAATCATGAGTAATTACTATCTATTTTTTACTATGTGATACGAATAATTACTATCTGATAAGGAGTAACTAACAATCTGTTTTTTAGATAGTTACTAAAAGTTTTTTTTCATTTTGTTTCATATTATTTCATTTGTCATTGAACCAGTGGGCTCAATCAGGATTCAATCTATAATTTAGCATGTCATATGAAATTTAAGCAAATAATCTGAAAGCATATATTTCTGAATTTTGCAATCCATTTTAACCAAATTTACAAGGAATTTTAAAAAAATCAATTATATAAACTGATGTAAATATTACTCACATTGCAGAAGCATATTCTGCATAACTGCAACAAAAACGGCGTTTTTTGGGTCCACAACAATATACTTTGTCCTTAGGATCATAAGGTCCAGGACATATTAAAGGGGTGGTGTCAAATAATTCTTCCTTGGTGCATACAATACTGGACACTGAAAGAAAAAACAAATTTCTTTCATAACAAAAAAATAAAAATGAAGATAATTAGAGAAAGTTTTAGCATGATAAAATGTCATTCACAGATAAAGATAACTGATTTATTTTCATAAAAATAAAACATTTGCTAATTGTAATTAAATTAACATTGTGAAAAATGTTCTCATAGACTTAAAAATTTATTTGTAAGATTCTTATGAAACTATATCAAGAATATTTATAGATAAATAAATGTTTTACTTGTAATGCAACATAAAACAATGTTATCATACATCATTTTTTTAATTCCACATCACAAAACATATTTCATTCAAAATATTTATTATTTTAATCATATGATAATCTAAATTTTTTAACTATTGGTTAAATTATTAATTTTAAATAAGGAATTTAGATGAATTTTAAATAAACGACTAAGGTTAGGTAAAAATTTTAATTGAAATGATTAAACTGTATAAACAATCTTCGTAAAGTATCTATAATGTGAAAATTATTTAGATATACTTCACTCTTTTTGAATATTTTAATTCGTTTAAGTTTGAAATTTTGCAAGCTTTTGAATATGAAAATAAAATTGAAACCAATTTGATATTTACATGAATTAATATAAAATAATGTTTCTTCATTTTCAGTACACAATACTTAAAATGCTTTATATTCTCGATTTATAATTCGCATATAAAACATTGAAAAATCTATATAGTCTATTAAATAAATTTTTATTGAATAATCATACGGTAATTCCTTATTGCATGTTTGAGACTTGAGAAGTTTGCCTTATATGGAGTACTTTTCCATTATATGACAAATCAGAATATTGCTAACTAATTTTTTCACTTAAATCAAACGGAGAATTCACATTAGATTTAATTAAATACTTAAAACAATTATGAGTCATTGCATGACGTAATTTACATTATAAATTAATAAATATCTCCATCAACAAAAGAATATTTAGCAAACGAACTTGGAGTTATTTCATTTTTCAGGTATCATTTAAAAAAATAAACAAAATAAAATCAAGTAGTTTACATCAAGTGGATACATACCTTCTGTAATATAAACAAACATCAATATCACAGGTAACAGGACACAAGCATACCTACACATTTTGCCGATTCTATGCAGATTACACTACTCTATTTTCTAACGTTCCTTCCGCTCATGAATATGAACAAATCAATCGCACATGTAAATCTTACTCACGACATTTTAATAAAGAATTACCCTCAGCAACTTCCGGAGATCTCTCGCATATCAGTATCGAATGAAAAAAGAATAATAAAAAGTTCTTACACACTGACGTATGGCTTCACTTCCAGATTTGAAGTTCTAAATGCTATGTTTACATCATTTTTTAATATTTCAATGAAGCTGATAAATATAAACAAATTTAATTTTCCTTTGCAAACTGGTGTAGAAATTTTTTTTTATTAAAACTGAGGTTTTAAAAATTATTAGCATAAATCACTGAACAAGAGGATTTTATTTTTTTAAAACAACTTGTCATTGATAATGTAAATTTTAAGTATTTTATATATTTATAATTATTTTGAAAAAAAAACAGCAAAAGATTTATGAAGGACTTAACAATGGAAATGTTTAATACACATATTTCCCCCGTATTTAACCTAAGTGTGTTAAATCACATTCTCAGCATAAATGACTATGTTAATGGACTATAAAAATGAATTAAAATTTTTTTTCTTAAACACAAATAGTTTAATATCATTTTTATTCCTTACTCTTTTTTAAAATTTTAATAATAATGCTTTCATGCAAATATTCGTTTATTCTGTAGCTCACATGTCAAGGCATATTGCGTCATCCAAATGGATATGGTGGGCGCTTTCACTGTGTGTTAACCGGTCTTAACCGTATATTTTGCAAAAAGTTGTGTATGAATCTAAATTATATCGTGGAAACGGCATGTTTTATTTGTTGATTCTAATAACGTGGATGATGCGCTGATCGGGATTTAGCATCAATTTTTAATTTTGTTAAAGTATTTATTTGAAAAACTTTATTATAAAACGCAATTTTGAAGATCATGTGAGTCATAAATTGAAAAAGGTATATTAAAGGAAATTCTTTTTTTATAAAAAAAATTATATGTTTCGCTAATTTTGGAGTGAAGCAAATCTACAATATTTTATAAACTTTAATAAATGAATTTACTTAGCTCGCAAACATTCATTACGTTTGACCAAAAGTTATGTATAATATACATTTTTCAAAAGTGCACACGTTTTCACAAACCCATTGAAGGAACCAGGTTTGAAATTTGTCAAAACATTTTGGTCGACAAATTGCAAAACATCTTTTTAGTTATTGATACAGTCATGTTTTTATTGTTGTTACCCGCAAAATATATGTTATTTTTAGAAAACTTCGCGTGTTGGTGCTGTTAGAATTCAGTGAAAATAAGAATAAATCTAGTAATTTATGTTCTGAAATTTTTAGTATTTCCTTCCCCTCATTTTTTGTACTGTGCTAAATCTTGCCAGGATGCCCAAGGACTTCAAACATATTTTGATCTTATCTGGTAACTTTGGTTAAAGTGTAGTATGGGGGGGGGCCTTGGCGATGTCAATTTCTTTTGGTGACCAAAATCGATCGCCAAGCTACTTAGCGATATGTGTCTGGAAGCCAGAATGAATTCGTTATCTCACCGTAATATCTATATAAAAATCGCCAAATTCAAAGCTCCCCCCCCCCAATGCTACACTTGAGCGGTAATTTTAATAACAGAAAATAAATTTACTATCACTTAAATATTGTGCATTGTTCAAAAAATTTTATCCCTGGATTTTATTTAAAAAATTCTTGACAGTAAATAATTATTAATTTTATAACTTAAAAGTCAAACTTGAAATCTTTTGATAAACTCCATTTGGTACTTTTCTTCTCAACAATTGCCAACTCTATTAATAACTCGCCAAGTTGGAACCCTGATTTCCTATGTGTTGTATGTGCTGAATTGACAACCAAGTGCTTTGTTTCATATAATATCCCCAATTAGGCTGTGATAATACACAAGTACCTTCAATTTATGATTTCAACATAAAGGTTCTATTTTAATTAGTGAATTTTGCATATGAATTTAGAGCCTATCTGAGACTAACTCTAAAAGTTGCAGACAAATTGTAATAAAATTGAGTCCATCCTGTCTAATTTTATTTCTAATGATTCTGAGTAAGATATTTAGGGACTTGCATATTATCACAACTGTATTGGCAACATTATATGAAACGAAGCACATGGTTGTTGATTCAGTGTTCATGATACATGCAAAATCCCAGTTGCCAACTTTGCGAGTCATTTTGAACGTTGACATTGTCACAGTAGTACGCAAGTACCAACATTTATAACTGTTAATTACTGCAGTCAGGTTTATAGTTTGTAAAAAACTACTATATTTACAAGATAGTCCTAATTTAAACAATGAATACGTATTTGTTTTAAAAATTCGAAATGACTTTATAAAACTTAGTAAACTGGTTGTTTACCGAAAAAAAAGCATTGTATGTATATTGAAAGTAGAAGCATTTTCGAACTGTTTAATAGTCAAAATGGTACTAAAATTTCCAGTTATCAGTTATAAGAACCGTGAGTGGCCGCTTTTGCCAAGTGGTCTAGGCATCGGATTGTGGCTAGCATGTCATGTGTTCGATCCCAGTACCACTGAAGACCTGCGGTGTAGAGAAGCGATGCATGTAAAATCTGTCGAGAGCTCAAATGTCCTCCCGTTGGTGTGGTAGTTAGGAGAGGGGGTGCCAGCTCAGGTGTCGTCTGCATCACTTGACCATGGTTCAAAATTACGTTGACTATCCCCAGAAGCCCTCATGTAGCTGAACAGTGGGACGTTAATATTTACTCATAAGAACCGTAAAGCCAAACAATACAACACATAGAAAATGTGCCAAATTCTTATTTTATCAAATTTTGCCTACTTTCATGTTGGTTACAACTTGAAAAGAGCAGTTGCCAACTCATAGTCCCTATGATTAATTAGTACCAAATCTCTTTTCTAAATTCAGTTTTCATTCTAGATAGATTTTGCAAAATATTCTGTCTGTTAAAATCCTATTTTAGTCCATCACTTGGCAATGAAAAATAAGAATGGCATCCAAAATAAGATTTTTGCATTCAATACACAAAACCAGATCATGTTGACATGTGAAAAATAGCTTTCAGAAATGATGAATTCCGTAAAACTACTATTTAAAAATATTTATGTAATTAATGATGTTTGTTAATTTAGTCATTATCAACAGAAGATATAAATAGTATAAAAAAACACTTGCCTTTTCTAGAAGTTTCTTTAATAAAATTTCACTGTTAGTTGCATCTTTTTGACACTAGCATTTATCAAGAAGATCCTCACCATCTTTTATGGCATTGTCATTCCAAGTATACTCTTGCACATCCAAATGCATATTTTTGCTGTATTGTTCCAAATGATTACATTAATTTAAGTATATAATCTAATAATAACTTTTATTTGAAAATGTTGTGTGTTGAAAAAAATTTTAAATCATATGTTGTCTACCATACTAACTTTTTTCTTTCCTCTTTAGAGAAATATTCGAAAATGGATGTTGAAACAATACTAGGCTATTTGGACCCATCTGATGCAGCCAGGGATCGAGTATGATTTTTATTTTTATAATGTTTTGATAATAATTATTTATATTCTAAGCACACTCATTTATTTTTATTGATCAGCTCTAAAGTAGTATCATGAGCAGAACATCAAAAATGAATTTATAAAAATGTTATGTTACTGGTTGGCTTTATAGTTTTGTTATTTTGGTGCACCCCACGATGACAAAAATTATTTGGTGCCAAAAAGTGAGGTTTACCAAAATGGCAACCATAATTTCTTGTAATCCTATTGACTATATAATAGCATGCAATTTTAACTTCCTTCCCTTTTTGGTTGAATTGTTGAATCGACCACTTATCCCGCCAAGTGTTTCCTCGCCAAATCGATAAAAGCGCCAAACCTGGTGACCCTTTTTATTTTTATATCAGTGAGGGAGAAGTCCGATCGTGTTGTAGTAGGGTTGCTACTCTAAAACACAACATGCAAAAATGCGCCAAATTAGCGTTTTTTTCATAATTTGGCGGACCAATGGCCGATTCGACAATTTCACCCCCTTTTTATCTGGAAACAGTGCCTAGTGTCCATTTTGATATTTTTACATGATATTATTTTTTGTCAAAAAAAAAAAAGGAAATATGTATATTGCATAAAGATAATTTCATTCTTTTGTTACATAAAACTTGAATTAATATCAGAATGAAACAATTTTAAAATAATCACCAAAAGCAGGGTTTAACCTATTTCAATCAAATGTTGGCCTGCTAAAGTTTGGAAGCTGTTATATGTATACGTAATCAATTTGGCTCACAAAAATCTCATTTTTATAGAAGTTCAGTTTATTAAATGCTAACTTGAATGTCTCAAGAATGGAGGAATAAAGCCTAATTATAAAATCTCATTAATGATATTGTAATATTTTTTCCCTGTTTTTCTTCAGGAAATTTTGTGTAACTTTTAATGTTCCTCTACGCAATAAATAACTTTTGCACTGAAAAACAATCTCCCCTCCCAAAAAAATTGCTTTGATATATTTACTTCTGCATTTATTTTTCCAGATTGCAAATGGTTAAATATTTATATTTATTGAATATTAATTTTGATCACAGTATATTTTTTCTATTCAGCATCCTATAAAAAACTAATATTTGTCTTGTTGCTTGTAGATTTCTGGAACCATTTGTGTGAAAAATGGTGGTAGTGGGCAGCAAATTGCTTAACTTTCCCTTTACAGTTAAAGGTTTAATAGTATTTAATAAATGTTGGATTGAAGTAAAAAATTGAAACATTAATCAAAGAATTCCAAGAGTGAATACTGGAACATATTTAGAATTGCCCATGCATGGAAAATAATTCATATAGAATACAGGGAAAATCAGGCTATAGAGTATATTTGTATCACAAATTGAGGTATCCAATTCTAAAAATGAACATAAAAGCCTTATCAATAAAATAAAATCATATGATATTGCTATGAACAGGAAGCAAGCCAATATTGACAACTTATCAACAAAAATACATTTAACTGAAAAAAATTAAATACATTTTAGTTACCACAAAATCCATCGTATAACATACACTGGTGTATAACACGCATTCATATTTCCAAGATGAATTTTTTTTAATTTTTAGGTATATTTACCATATAACACGCTCCCCCTTTTTTACAAAGAAACCTGAAATGCACATGTGCAATGCTCGTATGTTTTGTCATTTATTCTAAGTATTATCCCAGGCTTTCAAAAAAAAAAATTGTATACTTCTCGAAGTACAACCCTTTAAGTTCATAAGGTATACCATTTCTTTTGAATAAACAGTATTTTAATATATGTAGAAGTTGATTTTTTTTATCCTCATCTCTTTTTATTTTTGAAGCTATCATTTTTATACCTGGAATTTAACGCTCACCTGTAAATTTCAATCTTATATTTTGTGTTAGAAGTGCACATTATATGCCAGATTTTGTGGTTTATAAAGTGCAAAATATATTTACCTGCTAAAGAATTGCTTGTTACCTAAAGTGGAATTTATCTAGTTCATAAATGGATATTGAAAGCAAGCATAAGAGTTTCGACTGATTCAATGTGGGGCAATTTTTAGATAATTAGTTATCATTCTAAATTAATTGTTTTTGAGCTGATGTTAAAATGTAAATTAATTTTTATTTTGATGTATTAAAAAGTGTTCATGTGAACTAATGAAATTATATAACTTTTTAGGCATATCAATATTTTGAACAAATAAAAGGATCCGAAGATGGTTGGAAATTAAGTATTAACATGTTATCCACCATTAATGGAGAGTAGGTTCTTTTACATTTTTTTTTATGAGCATAAGTTTTACTTCTATTTTTATTTTCTTTACCTTTCCATGTGAAATGTATGTGTTTTCCCAATTAAGATTCTTAAATTAAATGTAACATTTAGAAGTTAATAGAAAATAAACAGTTTTATAATGACTAATATATTTATATATGTTCAATACAGTTTGGTATTGTTTGTAGGCTGGATACAAATCTCTCTAAGCAGATATTTTTGGTGGTAACACATATAATATGCATAAATAAAAACTCCCTACAGTTAATTGTTGTTAATTTTACTGAATTACTAATAAATATTACCAAGTTGCTGGATTTCTGGAAACAAAAAAAAAGTTGCAATTTGCGATATTTCATTGAGGACATCATAACGATTTTAGTTTTATCACCTTCACACAGCTAATTTGAACCATACCAAAGTGTGTAGAATATAATTTTTTGCACTATTTTTTCCAGTTGGTTTACTGTATGTCATATTTTAATCAATGAATGGATGCAAAACTCCTTACATGGTATTAATATTTCAACAACCCTCTGTAAAGCTAGTACAATCCATTCTTCAAAACACTACAGCAATTGAAATAAACTACAACACTTATAATAAAGAGTTTTATGACAGATTTCCTATGTATCAGAGTACAGTTTTCAGTAGCTCATTAGCTTACTCGCTATTCAAAGTCCAGTTCTTTAGCTTGTGAGTCTGCTTTTATACCTGTTTAACAGGAAGCAATGTCATTTGCTCAGGAAGTGATGTTATATCTGGGAAGTTTTAGAAAACTCTCTTTGGTCACCAAACATGGAATTTACAGAATTTGCAACATTGCTCTCTCCTCTGGAACTGCACATCTCAGGCTCCAGTTGAAACACAAACAATGTCATCACTGATTTTCAATTGAACTGGGGTTTCAGTTACTCTTTCTTGAAGAGGAATTACCATAACAAAAAGATAATCAATCATTATACACATCTTCAGGTCTAGAACATGATTATTTTCATATCTGAACCTCAATGCCATTCAGTTCTTTTAAAACTGTTTTATGGCCTTCCTTGTAGCTATCTTGATGGCTGCTTTGGAGAAAATCTCTTGCATCAAGATGTGGTTAAAAAACTATGCCTTGTCACCTTCTAGAAATTCATATCGTGTACCTCTTGCATCTTACCAAGACTTCATTTTCTTTGTTGCTTTATTGTTCTGATTTTGGACAAACTCATACACACCATTTAACCATGCCTGAAGATCCCTAAACATAGTCCTCAATTCAAGAAGGCACTTCAGGAGGGCACCTGAATAGAAGGTTCAGATGGAGTTTCTGATCAAAGAGCATCAGAAATGGAGGGAATCCAGTTGTTTCATGGACACACTTCGATAAGTGATCAGGAATAATTGTAATTTCAGATCCTAGTCTTGTTGGCTCTTCAAAAGATTATTCACAATTGTTCATTTGAATCTACCATGCTATCTGATTGTACGTAAAAAGGAGTTGTTTGTGTTGTGATTTCCAGAAGTTTACAAAGACCTTTACTCACAATGGAAAGAGAGAAATATCTTCCTTGATCAGAACAAAATTGAAATGTCATTCTGAATCGTGAAATCTAGTTTTACAGCAAAGCTTTTGTAATGGCTGTCTCTTCTTGAGCAGGAACTGCATAAGCATCAGGCAACTTCATAAAGTAACCCATAACTACAAAGAGTATGTTATTAGTTAGGAGGAAGGAAAGGATAACTGTCCTGTTTTATTCAGTTGACAATTTATACAAATATTGTCTGTATCATCAATGAAGTACTGATGCAACATTTTTCGCACTCTTCAAAGGAGAAATCAGAGAATGAAAGGTGTAACAACATCTGAATATCTGTAGCCTGTTCACGAAGGTCTCATTTTGATCTCTTTTGCTTAGTTTTTAACTGAAGACACACAGGCTATAGTCCTTGGGGTATTTTTCTCCAAATCATTATTCGAGAGCTCTTGAAAGCATTTCTAGGTTTAATAGTTGATCTATGGGAATCATTCATAAAATATCAGCGACAGCAATACAACCAGTTGGTAAGGTTTTGTCATAGAATCTTAACCATTTACTTTGGTGATTCAATAGTGGAGGATCAAAGGCAGAGTTGGAGGTTGGAAAAAGTGTGTATGTTTCCTACTATCTTTGGTTTTAAAATCTACTTTTGTATTTGTTAAATTGGAAGTGATACAATATCTAAAAAGTTGCCAAGTTTGGTACCAAGCCTTGAATTTGCAGAATTCGTAACACTATATATTTTCCTGAAATCATGCTTTTAATTTTATCATTTAAGTTTGAAATTTCATATTTTCGAATTTATTAGTAGTTTAATATATAATATATATGTAATGTCTTTCATATTTAAGTATTATTTGTAATTTTTTCAGACAAGAGCAAGTGAAATTTTTTTGTTTTCAAGTAATTCTTCATTATATTAAAACAAAGTAAGTGTTTTAAATTAACATGATCTATTAGTTGCTGTTACTTGTTATAAAGCTGTTTTGTTTTACTAAAGTTATAAAATATTATATTTTTATCAGGGAAAAGAAGTTAAGTGTACTAAAATAGTTTACCGAATAAGTTCCTATTTAATTTTGATTTGATTATGAGCAAGGTTTTTTTACTGTATTATTTTCAAATTATTAACTTAATATTTTTAATAAATTTACTTCTGTGACATAATTTATAATTGCATCTGTAATGTGATACCTATTTAAAAAGTACAAATATTGATCTAAATGTGGAATTGTTTTATCTGTATGGAAAACTTTTAAAGAAAATATAGTAATATTTTTTCACTTAAAAGATAAATATTCTAATTGCTGGATTTCCATCATGGCATTTAGTTTTTAAAAGTATGTGTGTTATAAACTTAAAATGGAATTCTTTATTCATCATGTTTCTTCCAAGTTTACCTTCCATAATCCAAATTTGTAATTTAATGCTGCTTGAGTTTTTTCAATCTGCTGAATGCTCATAGCACATCACTCAATTAGTCCTGGACTTAACTAATAAAACAACAACTTTTAGGCGAAATTCAACTTTATTTATCAAGACACTCCCCTTCAAGAGTGATGCATTCAGTTTCACACTCTTCTAAACAGCGCTCTAAGTTATCGATGCATTGTTTTTGATCGTCAGCGAGTAAACGCAGCACCTACTTTGTTAAATGTTCATGTAAATTAGTAAATGCATTGCCTTCTGATATCTTCAAATCCTCTACTATCTTATGCAACTTCAATTCACAATCAGCTAAAATGATTTTATGGACTTTTTGTTTTGTTTTCTGAAACGACTGCCGAATTTGGGTGTCCTAAGTGTTTGGAATTGTTTGTGTCTGTGCAAGGAAGTTTAAATTAAGCATACTACCTCTTAACTGTTGTTGCCAATTGAGCAGAGTCCATATAACTCTTATCAAGTCATTGATTTGCTTCAACAAAATTTTTCCCATTAAATCTATATTCAATTAACATGTAAAATTATTTTTCTTCCATTGTTTCTAAACAAACAAAAGTTGCCTCACTAAAACCACTGTAACTTTTAAATTAAATAAGATATTATCATGGAATTTTGACACATCTTGTTTAAAGGTTAATACTACTAGATTAAGCTTAGGAAAGTTAGAATGTACCGCCATTTATATGTCAGACCAGGGACATATTGAGTGATGTGTTGTTATTTAATCATAACTAAAAATTCCAAGGTCCATGGCAAGTAAAATTCTCTATCTGGTGTAATATTAAGTCTTAAAAGAATTAATTTATACATCTGAGTCCTTTGAAAGGCCTTAATTCTTCTTCATCATTTAATTCTTAACTAGTTTTTAATACTTAAATTTGATTAACTTTGATTTCAGATTAATTCCATAAATCTGCATCTTCTCTGACTTTATTTATTCAAATAATTTTCTAATCATATTTATATAATGTTATGTATTTATTGGAATCTTTTGAGAATCATAACTAAATTCTCGTGATTGTTTCAATTGGTTTTGAAAAATTTATGATTGCTGTCTTCGAAAAGCTAACTTATATATATAATACTTTTATGGTTTCAGGTATGCTTATGCAGATACTGAGCACCAACAAATCATTCGAGAATTTGTTAAACATTGGATTCAAACTCAAGTACATTTTAGTGCATTTTTTTAAAAATCATAAATTTATAAATTAATATTGGTCATTTTTATATTTGTTGCATACAAATCATATTAAATAATTTTTCTGTTCATTAAACACCTTTTAATTTATAATATTTGAAGTTCTATTCGTGTAAATTTTAATTTGTCTCTTAAATACTAATTAGTTGCCTTTTTTATGCAAGCAAGTTCTCTATTCCATACTGTGTATACATATAAGTGACTTCTAATATGTATCACATTTTTCAGTATTTTATTATTTAATAATGTATTTGAAAAACAAGGGCTGATCATGTAATGTTCTCTATGAATCATACATATTAAATGCCTGAAAATATCTTTAATTTTTTTTAATACAGTAATATCTTACCTTGTGTTAAAATGTAGGCACATAATTTTTTGCTATGATCTGTTCCATTCCAAAATTCTCAGTTAAAGTTTAGCTCTTGATGAAATATTTTCTATCAATTTATGAGTTGTGCAAACTTTTATCCTTTTCTGTTGATTAATTTTTTAATGTATTTTGAATTCAAAAAAATTTACTTCTTGACAAGATGTTACATGTATTGATAACAAAGTAATTAGCCACATATCAAACACAATTTAAGAATAAAAAGAGTATTAAAAATCTGTCTGTATCTGAAAATTTGCTTCTGTTTAATATTTCTTTGTTGATATTAAAAAGGAGCAGCATTTTCTTTTAATATTAATCCTTTTAACTTTAATTACAGAGCACTGTGACACAACCTGATGGTGCCTTGATTCAAAATAAAGCTTCACAGATAATATGTGCAGTGTTCCTTATGGATTATCCTTCTCGATGGCCCACATTTTTTGATGATTTGTTACAAACATTGAATATGGGAATAACTTCCACCAGAATCTATTTACGAATATTGTTAAGTATTAATTCTGAAGTTGCAGACAGAGAAGTTTCTAGAAATCAAAAAGTAATTTCTTGATAGTGTATTTTTCTATACATTTTGTCAATTTCTGTTGGTAATGCATTTAAAATATAGGGAATTGTTTGGAGAGTATTTATTCTGCAGTATTGTTACATATTTGATTTTATTATAGTTTCTGAAATATATATATATTTACCTAATTTTATTCATTTTTATTTCTAAACTCTTACTAAAAGATTTTTAATTCAGATATTTTCATAAATTTTCAATAAAATTCTCTATTTTTCAATCATTGCTTTTTTTTAGGAATTTGGAATTTTTACTTTTATAAAAGATACAATGCGAGAAACCTGCATTACTAAATTAGTAGACTCTTGGCATCACATATTGGTATGTAATTTATGGACAAAATATTAAATTAAAAAGTGCATTTAATCGCTTATGGTATCATTTTGTTTGTTTATATTCATTGTTTATATTTTCATATATTTAAATTTAAAAAATTTGGCATTCTACATCAAGAGAACAATATATTAGTTTGTATAGTTAATAAAGATTATCAATTTTGTGTTTATTATATGAGAAACAAAAAACTAATTTTTTCATTAATTAAAAAAAAACTTATTTTTTGAGTTTTTGTAGATATATTATTTACAGCATTTATTGATTTCTTTATAAATTAAGAAGTGCTCAAATATTATAAAATCATTTTATTTAACCTAATATGTTTAAACATTAAATGTCTATTGATAATTTCTCATGCAAATCAGAGGATTTCGATCAGTTGTCTTCAAACTGTTTCCATTCATGGAATCCTAAGAACTATAAGGTGTTTTCGAGAAATCCCATTCTACTCTTAGAAGAATATATAATATCTTAAAATAATATTTCACACACACAGGTAGATCGACATGTTATAGGTACTTTATGTACAGACAATTAAAGAAATGAATTGTATTTGTTATTTAAAAGATGCAATATATTGTTAACATAATTTACTCATTTTTCATTTAAGTAAGTTGTTCCAAACAGCATTAAAATGTTTACAGATGTGAGAGAAACTTGTGTATTCTGCTTGAATTTGCAATGAAAAATTTAAACTATTTTTGCTTAAATCTAAATTTCAGCGTCGAATAGGTGATATGTCTATAAGTTGTTCCCTCTCCTTGCATTGATGGATATAAAATTATTTTGTGGAATCTTTGATCATAAATGATAGAATATTCACAATCTAGTAGTTTGTACATATCAAGGCAAAGTATTTTAATATTCTTTGATTATATTATAATGAAAAGTCTAAAAAATTACAGAATAAAATTATGTGTAAGTAAAATTTTCAATTTTAATGACTGAGTTGAGCTGACTTTGTTTTGACCAAAGGCTTAAAGTTGTGAATATAAGTATAAGTAAAGCATATATATGTTTATAGTCATACAAACTCATAGAGAACATGAATTCATTTTGCGTAAACATTTATAATTGTGGAGTCTGGGCATGCATGCCTTGTAGAATCCCAGTGTTCCATGGAACACAGTTTGAAGACCACTGATTTAGATAAGTTTTGATTCTAATGACCATCGTTATACTATTTTACCCCATAAGTGAAAAGTTTGAGAATCTTGCCCTTAACAAAAAGTCATGTACCTTGACAATATTTAAATTCATGATAATAATTTATCTTCATTATAAAATTTAAAGTTCAACTTTAAACAAAAGGAAATTTTTTACGAAATAATTGTTATATGAAGAGGTTAAATCATGGATGTTAAAGAGTTAACCCAGAAGTGTTAATAGCATTTTAAATCAATGTAGTTTTTAAAGTCTGCATGACATGATATGGAAGTTTAAACTGAGAAATCTATATCCGCTCAAGTATCATCGAACTTTGCTTGTTCTAAATTTTCGAAGTCCATAGCCAATAGTTTATAAGGTTGCATTCATGAGATGTTATTACAAACAAGCAAAATCGATATACTTTTCATCAAAATTTTTATGTTTATATGTTGAAAGATATTAATAAATTTGTGGAATATTCCATGTTTTTCATTCTATTTCTATTCTGCAGGTCACATATCAAAATATCAATACAGATCTTGTTTGCCTTTGCCTTGAAGTTATTGGTGCTTATATTGCGTGGATTGAAATTAACCTCATTGCAAATGATCGCTTTGTTCAAATATTTATTACCTTCCTTTCTATTCCACTTCTTCGAGAAGCTACATGTGATTGCATTGCTCAAATAATCAGCAAGGGAATGGATCCACTTGGCAAAGTGAATCTTGTAGAATCTTATGCTGTTATTTTAAATCAAGCTGGTGTATTATATTTTACTGGGGTGAGTTATTTTTTAATTTATATAAATGTTTTATTCTAAGCAATTTTTCCCTTCTTTTCATCCTGCAAATATATATATATATATATATGTTTGATGAAAATTTTTGTAACATAACATAACAAGGTTTTATGAATTCAATTAAAGCTATTTTTGATTGCATTAGTTTAAATTTCCATTAAAAAACTTCACTCATGTTATGTTCTTTTTAAACCATTCACAACAAACATTTTTGCTTTAGATCTGTAGTGTACAAACTATTTTCATCTCCGGCCCCATTTTGTGTAAAATTTTGTCACAACCCATGGATAGGTAGTTAAATGTAATTAAAATTCGTTCTTGTATTTTGCTTATGTTTGTCTTATTATAGGTTCTGAATAAAGTACATAATCTTATGATGGGTATAAGTTTTTATTAAAATCACTTAAATCTTTTCATAAGAATTTGATTTGAGGTTTGTGCTTGCAAAGGGCTTATGATTGTTACCAATTATTTTTGTATTTGTATTGGAAATCACAATCCTCTGGAACTAACCAAAGTCAATATTTTATTAGTATTAATTTTGAAAAGCTGGTTTTTTGCTTATCTAAATCAATACAAACTGAATTCAATATTGTCCTTTTCTCCTAATCATCATATGTATCTGAATGATAACTAAACTTTTGATTATTCAATTGCAATAAATTTTATCAAAATAAAAACTAATAAAGTGTATATTTAATCTACCAAAAAGGGGCATATAAATGGTCCAAAATCTACCATAAGTTAGTTTAAGCAGAAGTTTTTTCAAAATATAGTTTTTATATTATGTTAAATAAGATAATACCAACAATTTATACTTTTAAAATTGTTTGGCAATATAAAATTTCCCCTATTTGTTTCAAATTTAATAAATCGTACAGAAAATGTTTTCATTAAAAAAAATTTAATATCTTTATTATGAATGTTTTAAAAGTATTTTCTATATAAATTTTTGAAGAAATCTGGTTTACTATCTAATATGACACTCAATTTTAGTGATTTTTATACATCTGCAAAAGTAAACAAAATTCTCAGCTTGAACCTTTCATTTGTTTTGGGTTTCAGGAATATTTTGCTGTGAAGAAGCTGTATTCAGTCATAATTGTAAACTTTACTTCTAAGACAGTTTTCAGATACCTTTAAAAAGATTAGAGAGTGTTTATATTAACTTTGCATGTAAAATTATGAGTGAGGCTATAATTGATATTTGCTAGAAGAATAATTCTGATGAAGTTATTCAGTGTGGTATGTCAATTGATGGAACATGGTAACAAAAAAGGGACACATCTTCAAATGGCAGTGCCATTTTGATAGATACTGGCAAAGTTCTGGGAATTAAAATCATGTCAAACATGCTGATTGTGTCAGAAAAAACCGAAAGGTAAAGTTTCACTTGAGTACGTTGAATACATGAGATCATCTGTTGTCATGCAGCCTATTGGTTTTTATTGAAACTTGCAAGATATAAAGTGCAGAGAGAGAGTAATTTCTGCATTCTTTCATTGCTGTTCAAACAGAAACCAGCCCCTGCATGTCCTGTTGGATATGGTCCTAATTTCAACAAGTTGTACTTAATATAAAGATGCATATGAATAGAGATATAGAATTATTTTTTTCCAAAGCATAATGAGTCACTAAGCCTCATTACACAAATTGTGTGCATTTACCGAATAAGTGCTTGCAATTGAACCATAGAATGCAAATAAATTTTCTTGGACATTCTTGTGGAAATTTATCGCCAAATATATATTTGTTGAACTTCAAACTCTGAGATTAGAAGTTAGAATAGCTGTTATAGTTTTAATAGAAGTCTTCAAAGTCATTCAATGTTTAGAACTTAGCTCGTGTGAGAATTGGTGCCAATTCTTACAAAGGTTTTGCTCAAATTAGTGGAGTGGATAAACGAATCAAAACATCTCTCATGATCTAATGTAAAAGCTACTAGAAAGAAGGAAAAAAGAGAGAATAGAAAATTAGCCGAAATTGAAATGCAGGAGGGCATAACTTACAAATCTGGGGAAGTTTAGCCTTTTATATTTGTAATTTATTACAAACAATAATTTAAACTTTAAATTCTCTTTTCTTATAATGTATTGAGAATGTTTGTAATAACTTAAAATATTATTGATATATTTCTATGAAATTTTGTGAACCTGATATATATACACAATATATATATATATATATTAGGAAATGTACTAAAATATTTAATATGTGAATATTTTTAATTTATAACTTATGCAATTGTATCATAAATAAGTCAAATTCCATATATTATTTAATCAGTCAAAGGAACATTTTTTTATGTTTGATACCTTCAACACAGATAAATGTGCTAGTTACTGCCATAAGTTTTTACTTTTGTATGTAACTATTTTTAAGTTTAAGAAAAATGCTAGAATTTAAATTATATTTGTCATTAAGTATAGTTCTGTTTTTATAAAAATCTCATTTCAGAGTATTTGATTAGTACTTGATACTTGTTGATGAAAAACCTTATATTTTTTTTTATTGTAAAACCAATTTCTTTGGATTGACAATTCATGGTTTTTGCAGCACTGATTTAAAACATCATCCATGTATATTGATTTGTATTTTTTTTATAGTATTAAATGAAATATATTCAGAAATTTAATGCTTATTAAAACTATTATGAGGATGAAAAAATTCATATAAATTTTATACTGGGCTGTATAGAACTTAATGTGTCTATAAGGCTGTATAGACCTTAATGTCTAACAAAAATGCAAAAATTTGATCAAAAATATTAGTTAGCATTTTAATTTTTTGTGAGGTTTAACATCAAAATTACTAAATGCATGTTATCATTTGATACTTTAAAAAATTTCATTAAAAAAAGCTTTTAAAAGTGATCAGTATTCATGCTTATAGCAATGATTAATAAAAATATATATTGATTTTCTACTCAAATATATAGTGCAATATATTTGTGAGATCTACGTGGTAAGGTTATAGCTCAGATTTTGTTCAGTGTCTCGTAGTATTACTATGTGCTATGAGTTTATAAACTTTGTAACTGTAAATTTGAAACAAATCTTAACCAGCCTATTAAAGGATGAAATGATATATATAAAGCAATTACAATCTTCATTTTTCAGAAAAGAATTTATTTGTAAACACTTCAGATTAATTTTTCTGACAGTCAAAAAGTTGGTTTCATTCTTAAAATTTTCTTTTTCATTTTTTTAATAAAAAAAATTGACTTCATTCCATTATTAATCTGAACAAAATAAGAATTTTATTGTATGATGGTTGTTAGGATTCTTTTGTGAGATGTGTTGTTGAGTAATTAACAATTTTAAACTATTTTATAAAATCTATTTTAAAATAAATTTTTAGTTATGGTGTCAAAGACTCTTTGGAATAAAATTTTAATAATTTTTATTCATTATCTCTTTCAGCCACATTTTAAAAATGAATCAAATCAGTTCACCATTATTTTTAATTGAAAAGGAAATAAAATTTCAGTTGTATTTTAATTTTTACAAAATTAATACTTATTTAAAAGCTGTGATTCAGTGTGCAGTATTGAATTATTAATGTATTAAATATTTGTGCCAATAGAGTCCTGATGATGAAGATTTCATGGTTAAACTTTCAACTTTAGTAAATACTATGGGAACTGCGATATTAAACAGTTGGACAAGGTAAATTTGATTTTTCTAACATTATGCATTAATTATACTGTAAAATTTTATTGAATTTCCATGATGTAGTTGTTTTATGAATGCAGGATCTGTAAGCTGTAATGTAAACTTACTTTCTTCTTATGAAATACCTTAATGTAGCAAACAAATGCATTTCTGCCAATTTTTATCCCTTTCCCTTAAAATTTATCCATTTCAGCCCTTTAATTCCCTATATTGTCCATTTTTATGCATTTTCACAAACTTTCCATCATTCTTTGACTTTTTTTTACCCTACATTTCTTATTCATAGTTGTTATATTCTCAACAACTGGAAAAGTAGACAAAACCCATAGAACTTGCTGGAATTGATTTTAAAAAATTCATTAAACATCTTTTCCTGCATATCATATCATTTCATTAGCTGTTTGTTCCTTATTGATTCATAGGCATGGTTTTATTAAGCAAAGCATTTTGTTTTTTTCTTCTTCTGTAGTAAATTTCTCAAACCCAACTCATTTTGTGCTTTGTACATGTTTGTATTACTTACGCTTCATGTGGCGAAATTATTGGTTTTATTTGATGTTTACTGCATTGTCTAACACGTACAAAATCTTTTTTTTTTAAATAGTTATAGATTTATACTGTTTAACTAAAATAAATCACTTTAAAAAATTGAGCAATGGCATAATTCTTCATGAAAATAGATAAATTCATATATGTATATATTCTTTAAAAGAGTATACTTTTTTTACTATGATTATATGCATAACATTATATACACCAGTGGTTCTTAAACTGTTATCCGCGGACCACCAGAGGTCTCCAGCGATTTCTTGGGGTCTGCAGAAGGGTGTCATTTAATTTAAGGTTACCTTTTTTACAGACTTCAGAGTCTGTGGAAAAATTGAAAGATTTGTCATCCTAGACTAGATTACTAAATTGCCCCCATTGAAAAAACAACTAGAACATGTATTTCAATCAAGAATATTGATTCAAGCGGAGGCAATATTAGGATTATTGAGGAATTTTTAAGTTACTGAGCCATGTGTTTTGAGTCAGGGAAAAGGGGCGCAAAATCTCCTGGGTGGCTGCATTGTCAGGCATATACATAAAGGGAGGCCTTGGCGATCGAAAGTTTAAGAACTGCTGGTTTACACAACTATTTTGTCCCATTTTTCATAATTAATTTCAGTATCAAGATTATTTTTTAACCTGTTTTAAAATAATTATTCTATAATAACCATTTTGTAGGCTGTTCATATATATGCCATTTTTAACTCTAAACTAAATTTTTACCATTATAAATTGTTTTTGGAAGTCACAATTCTTCATGAAGATAAAAAAAAAATTTTCCTTACCAAATATTTAAAATTTAATACTTTTATTTTTAATAACATTGTTCATAAAATGTGGTTTACAGATTACACAAGGTGAAAGATACCAGTGGAATGCTTATTGTTGCAAATGCAATTCATGATAAGGTTGACTTGCTTTTAAAATTCCTTAACAATGATGATGATGAAGTTTCCCAAGCAGTTGTTGAATTTACTCGGGAATACTTGCAGTTTTTGAAAAATAAGGCCAATGCAGGAGCTTATGATGTTGCAGATTCTGCTAATGTTGAGGTAATATATATCTGATAACTTATTATTTCATTATTTATTTGGAGTGCTTGTAATGTTTGAATTTTAACTCAGATGTATTTCTGTGGCATAATTTTTTTAAAATTTTTATTTAGACAATTCTGTATATAGTAATAAACAAGTACAAATATGATCCAACAACAAATTTTCCGTGCCAGGTAAGATTTTTATGTAAAATATTTTCATTTGTATGTGTATTTTGAAATGATTTATATCTTTATCATTAATATTGTATAAAAAATACATTTTCATCATCTGAATGCAAATATATTTAAATGAAAATTAATGACAAATTTTTAAATCCAAAATTTAAACCTACAATTAAGAAAATTGACACAGTGATTGTCATGATACTTTCAGAATTCCAGTGTAAAAAGTCAATGTTAATTATTTATTATGTAAAGAATACAAATCATAGTTGGGGCTCTAAACAATAACATAAACTACAAGCTATTTTGTAGTTATCTATCTATGTTTCAATGAGTAATTTTTTCAGTTTCATCTAAATTGTTTGTATTAGGCACTCTTTGATACTTATAAAAATCTTAGTAAAAAATGTAGGCAGAAAGAATTGCTGTATTTTAGGTCCATTTAAAAAAATTTTAAAGAATTTTTGTGTTATTAGGCAGAAAAATAAAAACATCACAGATTAAAATATATAAAAACATTTATAGAGAAAGAGGCTTAAATATAATTTTTTTTGATAAAGTGATTATTTTCAAGGAAATTTTAATGAAATTTTTATTCAGTGACCACTATAAAAAAAGTTCTATTGCAATTACCTTAATTTCCTTTATATGCAACATGTATGGTAGTTTTCCTTAAAATGATTCAAATTGAATTAAAATATCAGTGTAAAAATAGAGGTACATTTTAATATGGACATTTTCATTATTGTATCAATTCTACTTAAAACCTTAAATGAAAAGATATTTAACCGATATCCAAACCTTTGTGTCATTTCACTAGTAATTTACAAAGCGCTGTTCCAAAATTTCCATTACCTTTATTCTTTTTTTAAATGTCATGAATTTTTTTATAGATTTTCACATTAAAACTTAATTTTGAGAAAAATGCATCTAATTTTTTTTATTGTGAAAAAGTTATACCCTTTTTCATCTAAAATTCACAGGCTGATATATTCCTGAAAAAAAGTCATTATAACTCTGCCTTTCAATACCAGTAACTAAACTCAGTGGTGCAACAGCCCATGAGGGCCATGGCCTACTGTGCTCATCTCGGTTTTCATGGCCATGGGCACTGAGGTGCAAGAGCAGATTTTCTGGTCAGGTTGTCAGTTTGACTTGAAAGCCCCGGTGTTTTGTTCCCAAGCAAGTTTGGTACTCTTTTATCAACCCACTGAAGGGATGAAAGGCTGAGTCAACTTTACCCAACTCTGGGTTTGAACCCAAGACCAGTGGTGTGGATGCACAATATTCTACCACTCAGCCATTGGGCTTCTCAATACCAGTAAATTCAATCCAAATATTTCAATCTTAGTAAAATATTATCTGTGCAAATCAAATTCTCAAACATGCCGCTCATGCTGGATATAAATTCTTTTTATTTAACCTACGCCAGACCTAGGCATGACCGCCATCAGTCTATGTCGGGCAGCCCAATACAGTTCTGAAACACACATGTAAAAAGAGAATTTGTTAGCAGCATTAACAGCTACTATGTCGGTAAATCCAGGACAAGAGTCCAGGTGGTCTCCACACATATCTCCATTAGAACAAAGTGGGCACGTTGGAGAATCAGCAAACCCAAATCTGAAAAGGTGCTTTCTGAGGTAGTCATGTCCAGTCTGGACTCTGAAGTTTGCGACACCCACAGGTCTTGACAGGTCGCAAGGAATGGGACTCTCCATTAAGGAACCCCAACTCTTTCCATTCACAGAGTTCTTGACAATCTCTCGGAGACAGGTCTTGAATCTAGAAGCAATGATCCTCTTAACGCTATGGTAGCCAAGAGGAGATTCGGGCTGAGATAGAGCAGAGCCAGCTATAGCTATGGCATGTGCAAGTTCGTTACCCTTCACTCCACAATGACTTGGTACCCACTGAAGGGTTACATTGCAACCATTATTTATTAGAGAATTTGGATATAAATTCTGAATATATCTAGTCAGACCAAATAAAGAAAAAGTATGCATAGCTATAAAAATAATATAGTGAACAGTTGAAATTTTTTTTAAATGTGAAATCTTCTGAGATGAGAATTTGATGATGCTAGAAAAGTTGATCTATTAGACAGTGTTAAATTGTTAAAGGATTATTATTCATCTCAATCATAATTGGTATGATGTGATAGTTAGGATGGAAGTTGCAGTCTATTTCATTTGACTGAGGTTCAAAATGACGAGGTGCGTCGCCAATAGCCCTCATGTTGCTTTATAGTGTTATTAACATAATTCACACCCATCTCAATCATATAAATTATAAACAAAGCACATACTTAAAAAGTGGCAGGTGTTTTTTTTAGAAATTATAGAAATAATTGCAATAAAGTGAAGGTTGAAACACTAGAAAGATTATAATATAATAAAAGAAAAACAAAGGATATTAAGTTTTATTTAACTTTCAAAATGAAACTTGTGGATTTCTTTTGCTGAAGGTGATGTTTTTTAAAACGGTTATATTTCATGTAAATTGAAAAGTAAACCTCTTTGAAGAGAAAAAGTGTTCACACAAACTAAAACGTTCTAGAAGAATTTTTGGAAAACAAATAGATGTAACAGTTTCATATAATAATAATTTCAAAAGTCTTAAAGGCTGTAACTATATTTTTAAAGAGTGAAACAAACAATTTTGTTTAAATAAGCTTAATAATTGTGCTCATATGTGTCAAAAGAATTATTTATTTGTTTGGTAGGGTGAAGATGAAGCTTTTTTCTTGGAGTATAGAAAGTCATTGAAAGTACTTTTTGATAATCTTGCAATGCTGGTAATTAGATAAATTTTTTTGAAAAATCTTTTCATTCTTTTGATTAGTTTTTAAATTTTAGCTGAAATAAAATATGTGAATTCCATGTCCTACATATTAGTTTAATTAACATTTTTCTATGCACTATTTTCCGAAATAATTCTTTTGATTTTGGTTTTTTTTTTCTTCATATAGGATCAAGACCGTGTTTTTTCTCGAACTAAGAATGTTATTACATCAACATTAAATCAATGGAAAAATCTTTCATTTAGGGATGTTGAAGTTGCCATTACATTTATGTATCTTCTTGGAGAAGTTATTCCAGTAAGTGCATTTTTAAAAAAAGTTGAAAGAGAATATTTAAGGAAAAAGTTGATATTTTTGTAAAGTGATGCGAAATAAAACAGCCGCTAGGCGGCGTTGTTTGTGACATCAGTCTGCGAGCGGACAGATATATTGAGAACTGGTTGTGCTCTTGGCAGTAGCTGAATGCTTAATCTTTTTGCGTTTTTATGTGCTGTCCTCAGTAGAATAAACATATAATTTATGAAAGACCTGTCTAGTCTAACTTACCAAAGTTACCCAGCATCTGGTAGATGCACCCCACAACTTCGGAATTCTGGAATCTACATTTGAATTGCTTCAAATATATATTGTTGCTTTGTAAAATGCCATATATCGTAATTTATTGGAATCAACATACATTCTTATATTTAAACAATATAAAAATTCAAAGAAATAATATATATGTGGAGAAATGAAAGATAATTAATGAAAAATAGCAGATGATTGTTTTATTAACTGTATAAGTGCCACCAGCGTATATATCCATCTCATGCAACCAGTGCGTTGTGTCCCTGACGTATATATCAGTCCTTCCAAAATACGATTCTTTTCTTTGCGCTCTTTTCGATAAAACTATTCTAAAGGCTTTGGAATGCAATGAAATGACTGACAGTGTGTGTTTCATTACTTATTTCCGAGAAAAGTTTGCTTATTTGTTCCTTTTCTTTTACACCCACTATGTGAAAAACGACAGCACTGGGGATCAAATTGCGTAACTTTTATTGTCAGTGTAGGGGTTAAGTGGGTAATTCATTCCTTTCATTTAAAGATCTACACTTTCAAAAAATGATCTAAGTGTTTTTCAAAGTTGAACCCAAGAGCAAGATATATATATATATATATTGTGTTGCACATATTAATGGTGTACGGATTAATGAAATGGCACATCATGAAAATTTACACTGTACAGAATATAGAGAAAATTGAGGATTTAATTTAAATAATTCATTGAAGCTTAGGTTGGGTGTGTTTTGTTTATTAAAAATTCCTTTATTTAATGTTGGTTTAGCAATCCATTTATCTGAGCTGGTTTGACAGTAAAATTTGCTGAAACTTATAATATGCACTTAGATTTTATTTTTCTGGTACATTTAGAATTGTCAAGGAAATGCAACAGGAAATGCATCTGATAAAAAAGCAGAGATGAATGAAATGCTTCATTTGGTAAGTCTGTGTAATTTTTAAAAACTGTATTATAGTGTCCATTTATGCTATGCGTTTATCAAAATTGTGTATTTCTTTTTATAGCTAATTACTTCAGGTGTAAGTAGACAGGGGCATGTGGCTGTTATTCTTCAATTTTTTGAAACTGTTGTTCGTTTTGAAAAATTTTTTAGTCAAGAACCACAACATATTCCTGAAATACTTGTAAGTGCATTATATTAATTCCTTTTGTTTTATTATTCATGCAGCTTCATTAAAAGCACACCATTACAAAAGAAATTTAATGAAATTTCTCATTTTAAAAGTGAAGAATTATGCTTTTTGAAAGGAAAAGAAGTATGATAATAATAAATAATTTAGTTTTACATTATGTTAAGTTTACAAATCATATGTTTCAAAGAATGTTCATGTGATAGAATTTTTTAAATACTAATGTCATGTTTAAAATTATTCTAAAATAAATTTGTAAAGACTTTCCCCTGGGATAACTCTCATCATCATAAATGGCTAAACAGCCCAGTGATGAGCCAGTGCCTTCCTCTGCAGATTTCTTCATAACGATCTGTGATCTTCAATTCTTTTTATTAATTGGGAGAAAATCAGATTCCACCAAATTAGTCCATCTCAACCATGATCTTCCCCTCCTACTGGTTTTAGTAAGTCTTAAAAGCAATACCTTTTTTACCGTGTTGTCATATGCATTTGAATCACATGGGCCATCCAGTTTGTTCTATTTATTTTAATGTATTTAATAATATCAGGTTGTTTGTATATCATGTATAATTCGAAATTGAATTTCCTTCTCCAATTACAATTTTCATTTTAACTAAGTATACTCCATAAAATCTTCCTTTCAAAAATTACAATTGTGTTTTCCTCTAGTTTTATCATTGTCCGAATTTCGTATGTCTATGTTAAGACAAATCTGACTAGTGTTTTGTATATTAAAAAACTTTGCCTTTCTAGAAAGGAACCCTTGAGATAACTATCAAATATATATACCGTATTTTCCTGTACATAATTCACAAAGCCTTTCTTTTTTTTTTAGTAAAAAAATAAAAAATGTTGCATAATCTGCAGTGCTGTATAATCCGTGGCAATTTTTATGGCAAATAATCCAAAATATATACTGCCAATAATGTAGTTTCAGTAAATAATAAATTGTACAGAAAATTTTTTTTTTAAAATCCTTTTCTCTATTGGACATTTATTGCTACCACAATTTCTTAACTTTTGATTTTAATATCTGCTATAATTTCAACGTCTGAAGGCTGTAATTTCTTTGTCAGTCCCGCAGGTATTAGTTGCAGACTTCAGTGCATTTTTAACATTCTCACTGGGATGTGCTGCATCGAGTCCATAATTAAAAAGCTTTGGGTCACATTTTTCAAAATTAGCCTTATTTTTTTCCCTCACCACAATTGAATATTTGATTTGTCAATGTTGAACAACTTGCAGTTTCACGATTTCCTACTTCAGTAGCCTTTTCTATAACGTTTAGTTCAAAATCCAGCAGTTTATTTACATGCTTCCACTTCAACATAATGATATATGAACTTGAATATTTTTTAAAAAAACTCAGGTCAAGACAGAATGTGAAATGATACCAGCAACTAGCAACATCTTTCCTAGGAACCGAATTTGTTCTTGAATATAATTGGACAAAACTGATTGTAGCTGAAAAATGCTGGCTGAAAAGAAAACGCTTTCAGCGGCATCTGTTATTTATTTTATAAAACATAAAGGGTATTTCTCTCAAAACTTTATTGTATGTGTTTCTGATGGAGAATGTTTTTTATCAATCAGCGTTAGCATATAATACTCACAAGGGAATTTGAAACTTTTTAACACATAATCCTTGGATTATGTACAGGAAAATATGGTATATATATTTTTTCAGAAGTGTTTTTTTCTTTCTTTAAATAAAATCCTCATAAATGATAATTGTTAATTAATTTGGAATTGCCATGCTAAGTGGGAAAATATAGTTTTTTTCCCCTACATTATTTTTTAACCAGCTTACTGCTTTAAAATTCTTTTTATTTCATAAGTGAATTTAAAAAAAGAAACTATGCTCTATTGTTAATATTATGGGCATGGTATTTTAGAAAATAATGTAGACTTAGTTATGTATTTGGAAATAAAATTGTAATTGTTCAAATTTTTGTTATTTACTTTGTTTCCATGAATAGCTCTTTTTTGTGTTTTTGTTTTTTATTCAAATTTTAGTTTGCAATTTAAATGTTTTAGAAGATCATGTTAAAAATTGAAATTTCTTGTTTTGCTTAAAAAGTGTTTTATTTCTTAGGCTGCATTCCTTGATGAAAGAGGTCTCAGGAGTAGTGATCCCCATGTTCGAAGTCGATCGTCATATTTATTTTCCAGATTTGTTAAATGTTTAAAGTAGGTTTTTAAATTTGTCGAATGAAAATTTATTTTACCATACCTAGTATTGAATGAATTTTTTATTATTATTAGATCCTCTGTTCTTGTGATTCCTAAAAAAGTTGATTCTAATCAATTAGTCAAACAAACTCTATTTTGTACAAAAGTTTGACAATTGTTGAATTGCTTTAGGAATTTTTATGAAACAAAATTTTAATATTTCTTTAAAAGTTGTGAAAATTCTGCAATATATTTGTTTTTATGTATATGTTGATAATTTTGCATTATTCAATTTTTCTTTTGAATATTTTGCATCCGAAAGAAAAATATATACATAAAATTTTGGCACAATATTTTTTTCTACAAATTTTTCCATTACTGACAAATATATTTTACAATCAATCCCTCACAAAGAAACTTAACTTAAACTTTTAATGCTGTGTATTACTTGGTGCTACATATTTGTTTTTCTGGATGAGAAAGAATATCATGTTACATTTTTGTACCTCTACACAACCCTTTTACCTTAATGTTTAGGGTAAAGGCAGATTTGCTGGATATGTAGTTTTCTATTTAATCTTATCAATTAATGCTGGCCTTTCTAATTTTTTTTAAAAAGGTTCCTTATTTTTTTAATTGGCATTTGTTCATATGTAGCTTCAGTTTTAAAATTCAGCTAGAGTAAGAGAAATTGTTAGAGACAGTCTTTTTTTGAAACTTAATCATAGATATTTCATAACTGGTAATAAATGTATAACTATTTTTTAAGTAACATTATTCAGTCTGTGCATGTTTTTTGTGAGGTACTAATTTATATATTGGTTTTTTTAAAAAAATTCTTTAAATAAGTCTTTATTTGTAAATATAAGCTACTGAAAAATCTGGCATATAACGGGCACTTTTAAAACAAAAATTAGAATCAAAATTTATACATGTGTGTTGTATGCCGGGTATAAAAATGAGAACTTTAAAAATATAAAGCAAAAAAAGATGAGCATATTAAAAAAATTAGGCTTCTGCATATATCGAAATACTGTTCGTTTAAAATAAATGGCATACCTTATGAACTTAAAAAGCTGTAGTCTTAGAAGTATACTATTTTCCCAACAGCCTTTCGAATAAACAACTATAAAATATAAGAATATTGCATACGTACATTGCAGGTTTCTTCGAAAAAAGAGGTTGCACGTTTTTCAGGGAATATACCTAAAAACTAAATGTAGCCTGAAAGTACAAGTGCGTGTTTTGCACCAGATTTTACAGTAACTGGGTTTTTTTATTTAATTTTATTTATTCAAGTATTACTTATTTATATAATGTGTTTCTATTCATAGGTCACATATGTCTAATTATACTGAAGGAATTTTGAAAGAGCTGCAAGATTTGTTAGTATTGCAATTTCCAGTTAATGGTGTTTCTCCTTCTTTGGTAACACCTGATGATCAACTCTATTTATATGAAACTGCAGCTATACTCATTGTGTTGAGTAATTGTGAACCTGGGGTATATAATTTTTCATAATCTTTTTAAACAGCTTTGATCAAATTTTTAAAATTTAGGAAAAGTATTTTAAATGATTTTGATTTAATATAATCAATATTCTAAGAACAATTTCTGCATTACTTTTGTAAAATAACTTCATACAACTAATTATTAGTTCTCAATAGGTCATTTTTATACATTATTGTAAAGCAATTCCAAATTATAATATATACAGGAATGTCCCCCTCCCCTGATGAAGGTGAAAAGTATATGCTAGCAAAATTTCTTGCTTTCTTGTCTTTTTTATCTTGAATTACAGGTTTTTTTATTTTTGCTGAAATATCAAACTTAAGCATATCGCTTACTTCTCACCTGAATCTGGGATTTTAGATTTAAAAAAAAATATCCATTAAATTAGATATCCAATAAAAAAGCCATTTGTCTTAAATGAACTCTAGAACATATTGAAACAAACATTGCTTTATATAAAAATTTCAAAAAAATTACTTTTTAAACTGATGGACAGTTTTAAGTGTCTTTTTCATCTGCCATCTGCTAATTGAATAATCTACCAAATCCATTATCACGAGTAAAAATGAGTATTAATGGTATTGCTTTAAGAAACTAGCATATTTCTAGAATAAAAAGTAATTTTAAAAATAAAAACAGTTGCTAAGAATGTGATGTAATGATCAGGGGATTTAATTACATGAATATTTAAATAATATAAATAGATATCTTGGTAAAACCTTGTTTTAAACTTGCTATTATTTTTACTTTTCTTACTTATTGCTGTATTCTTGGGTTAGCAATATTTTTTCCCAATGAAGTTTTATTTATTTTTGAAACTTTTTTGCACATGTTATTTTTATAAAATTAAATATATACTTCATATAAAAATTATAAGATTAAGATCAATTTCATTTAGTTTGTTGCACTATTTTTGTCAATTTTTGAAATATAGGAGCTCTTTTAAAAAGAAATTTTGAAATCTGATGTATTTTGTCATGTAAATTCAAAACATATTTATCGTATCAAAATAGAATTGGATGCAGGATGTATGTTTAAAATTAAAGCAAATAAAGTGTTCTTAATTTTGAAGCAAATTAATTTGCTGATGGTTTTTCAAACTTAACAAAACACATTAAAATTAAAGTTAATATAAATAAATCACAAATAAAATTGGTCATTTATTACATAAGTTATTATATAATATTTATCCCCTATACATTCTCAAAAATTTTCCAATATTTGCTTAAATTAAAAAGAAAGGAAATACTTATTTATTTGATATTTCTGTGGAAAATATTTTTATGAAACTTACTCCTTTTGTTCTATTCATATCATCTCTCGATATGTTGTTCAAAATGTGAATTTAAATGTAAATTGCTATATTTATTGAAATGTAGTCTTTTTATTATCAGAGTAATCGTAAAAGAGGAGGTAAAATCTTGTGCAAGATACCTTTGGGGGGGGGGGGTTAAGTTTTAAAAAGTGCTCTAAACATCAATAGTTTTTTAAAGGTTTCTTGCAAATGGGATGGGCTAGATGTTTTGGTATTTAATCTTTTAAATTGTTATGAAAACACTTTTTTTCTCCTCTCTCAGACTAAACAAGCTATTTTAAAAAGTCTTCTACTGCCTGTTGCTGAAAAATTTGAAGTGCTTCTACAGAAACTTCCTGTTACTACAGATGAACATCAAAGATGTGAAATTGCAAAATGTATGCATCATGCTATTGCAGTAACAAGGTAAAAAAATATAGTGTTGTTGTATGAATTATTCGCCTTTTTATATTTTTCAATGCAGGTATTTGTTAGATGGTAAAATTTAATTTAACTATCAATTCATGAAAAACTGTCAGTTCATAAAGCAAAGATGTTATTAAAAATGTTGGTAGTTACATATACTGTAAGAGCAAATTCTGTCAAATCAAAATGCATTGCAATATGCAACAAATAATGAAAAGCTACTTCTGCACATGTTATATAATTATCTCGTTTATACTTGCTTGAATATAATAAACAATTTTTATAGGTTGCACTATTCCTAGGCATGCTCAAACACTATTTTAATCGTGCATACTCGAAAATAATATCATTGTTTATGATTTACAAGTTTCTTGTTTTCTGTTGTAAAATCCGATTAAAATTTTAGATGTATTTTCTATGAAAGAACACAATGGAGTGTATAAAAATATGATCTGATCTATAAGTACCTGGAAGATTATGGGTTTTAGCAAAATGGGAAAGCAAGAAGCATTGTAAATCTGCAAGAAAGCATTTAAATTTATTATATGAATTTATGTGGCATCGTCTACATCCAGAAGCTTCATTTTGGCTACATAAATAATTTTTATAGCTATTAGATCTTCGGTTTACTTCAAGTGCATTTTTTTTAACATTTATAAATCTTGTGCACCATGCAATGTATAACACGAGGTGCATACACAGACAGAAGAAAGGATTACAACACAAACATCCATGCCTTCTCCGGTATTTAAACCCAGTCCCTGTGGCACCGCAGTCAGCAAATGCATGTGTTTTAAGTACAATAGTTAATTCTTCCAAATTTTACCCAGTGTATTTTGTTGATAGGCTAACATGAAAAGAGTGTACACGAGAATTTGTTTTTGCACATTTTTTGAAACGTTGACAGCATTTATAAAAAATTTTTGATTTGGCAATGTCTTTAAGCATTGCCAAATTCATTGACAGTATAATGCATAAGTACCGAAATTTTTATAAGGAAAATTTTGTGCTAGAGAAAGTGTCTTCCTTCCTCAGTCTACCGACGCTACCGAATACTCACCGAGTACAAATGGAGAACGTCCTCGTTAAATCAGTGGGTCCGAATGGTATCGCCATCTATCGTGTTGTGTGAGCAAAATCGTACTGTCACCTTCTTGGGGGCTCAAAGCTTAGGCTAACGACAGGCATAAAATTCTAGCCCTTAGCCACGATGAATTTCGTGGTCCTTGATCTGACGCTGCTGTCGATCAGGTGACACAAGCAACAACAACAACAAACAGTATTATGTATTTAAAAAGGCATGTTAGTATCATATGTATTTTGTTATATTTTAAATATTTTAATTATTTTTAAAGACTAAATTATTAAACTAAACAGAAGAACCATGATTTGTTTCAAAATCTTGCTTGTAATCTGAAACACATGTTTTTCCCCATATGAATTAATGTACAATTCTAAGTGTTTTGGGCAGAAAAAATTCTCAAATCAGGAGTGTGAATCAAATTCATTTTTTTCTTGTGCTGCAGAATAAATCAACCTGGAATATGAATTTGATATACGGAAAACAAAAATGTTTAATAAAATTGAAATAATTAGTGTATAATGGATAGTTGTTTTTATTATTGGAAAGCTTTTTGGAGACTTTTCTTGCCTACTCTTTTAAAATTTAAAAATGTGACACAACATTATCATTATAAACAAATTTGTAGCATGCTTAAGCTGCTGCCTTATTAGGGTTATGCATTATATTGTACAAAACAACTGTTTCCCAAAACTTTCAACATTTCTTTTTTTGCATCAGAAGATTGTGACTGATGTTGCCTCCTCCTTCTCAGACAAACTCTCCTCTACAACTTTCTGTGAAACGCAATTTAAATTCATAAGCTTATTGATATCATTCTTATCCACCTCCACTCTCCTGACCTTGGGCCGAAACACAATGTTTTTGACTTTAGGTACTATCTCAAATCCTTCATAGTTGCATTCATCTATGCTCTATAGCCAAAGCTTCTTCCAAGCAGAAATAAAGGTTCTCTTTATTTTCTCTTTCTCCTTTTATCCTCCAATTGCCCTGTTAATTATTATGAAAACCTTGTAGATCCCTTTTCCCCTTTTATTTTCAGACCTGCCTTATTGATTGCCAGCTGTACAGTATCAAAGTCAGCTAAGTAGATTGCATGTAGTATCCCCACCACTATCTGCTAATTTAATTTGCCATGAGAAAAAGACATTTCACTGTCATGTACTCGCCAAATATTTAAACTTGTTATGCAATACGTAGCTGGGATTTGAGAGTTTTTTTAAAATTTGTTTTGTTTGCTGTGTGAAATTCTACTATATGCATTTGTGAGTATATATTTAATATGTTTTTCAGTCGTACCAGCAAAGCCTTTTCCAATCAACAGACTATGAAGTCTAATGGATGTGTAGAAGTATATTTACAAGCACTGGAAGTGTTTTTAGGTGCTCTTAATGTAAGTACTCTCAACTTTTATATATATATAAAGCAGATTTAATAATTAACTTTTTTAAGTAAGTTATAAATTAAAAATATAATCTTAGCTTAATTTTTAACTAAATGAATCCTTGTGTTTTTTTTTTATTGTAGCATTACATGGTTAGTATTACAGAATAGCAAAGAAGAAGAAATGCATTCTTTTTAGTAAATTTTACTAATAATTTATGTTTGGGAATTGTATAAATGATATACCACTTCAAAACTTTTCCTTGACTTTTGCTGTACCTTAGAACATCGTTTATCCGGAGCGTCAAATATCCGAACCAGTTTTTTGGGGGGGGGGGGCAACTACATGTACTGTATATGAATACGTTTTTGGACAGTGCAATGCTCAACAGTTGTTTCGCATGAGGCCAAATGTGGCGAGAAAACCCAAGGTGAGAGATATTTGGGGAATATCAGTTGTGTGATTTGGTAAACATCTGCGCGGAATATTAGGTCAGTTTGTTTCCAAGTGAGGGGGTGTATACGGGCTCTTTTGTTGAGCTGTGAACTGCTATGGCTTCAATTTAAAACGGAAGCGCAATGTCTTGAACATAGAGACAAAACTTGAAATATTGAAATGTCTCCAGAAGGGAGAAAGTGGAGCGTCTCTAGCACAGTTTTATAATGTTGGAAATGATGAAATGGCTGAAGACGAGGACAACATCAACAACAAAGGTAGTAAGGGTCCATCAAATACTAACGTGTTTTAAACATAAGAGACAGCTGGGGAGTGGTAGGAACAGCAATCAGAGTGCTGTCCTACTCAACTACTGCTGCTGAAGAGAATCAGAGATCTTGCAGCGAAAAAACGAAGGCGTTCAATGGTACAGTGATAAATAAATGATTATTTTCAACAATAAAGGTAAAATTGCGACATTTTGAACCTATCTTGCTTTTTATTAAGCGTGTTTTCCGCATGTGATGATTTTTTCAATATTTGTATAGTGTCCAGTTTCATATACTGCATTGATCGCATTCGGTTTTCTTTTATCCGAACAATCACGTATCCGAATGGTGTCTGGTCCCAATTGATTTGGATAAACGATGTTCTACCGTAGTTTCATTAAAGGCTTTTTCTGATTAAAATGAAACCTAATTCAGAGTATTTCCTTAATCTCTTTGTACTGTCATGCTTAATATATTTTTATCTTTATTATTACATACTTAATTATTTTTATCTTAAATTTAAAAAACGTGCTCTTTAAAAATATTTCTAAAATTTAAGGACATTGTAAGAGAAATGAATGCATGGGCAATTACATCGACTGATGTTAATATTGGAACAAGTTTTTTTCATTTGAAATAAGAAATATGGTTTAAGTATTAATTTATTTTATGTTATCAATGAGAAAGCATCAATTATTGTAAAAAGTTGTACTTAATAATTCACAGTTAATGTACTTGAAAAACTAAAATTTAAGGTATGTTTCTCATGAGATCTTTGTATATTACATGGCTTTAAGGCAACACGATACCATCTTTACAATTTTTTTTATTTTTAATATTTGCCATCTGGTTTTAATTGTATTTTATAAAGGTTAATATGAAATAATAATTCCATACAAAAAAATTTTAATTTCTTGCAAAATGTTTGTAAAATTTTAATTTTTTAAACATTTTTTAAATCCCTAAGGCTTTTTTAAATGTCTTTTTTTCTTTCAAAATTTTTTTCCAAGTACCTTATAATATACTGCATAAAACTGTGCATTTTAATTTTTTATTAATTTTTTTATTGTTAAACTTCCAAAAATTGTCGAAAAAACATAAATTTTGTTTTTGAATTTTTTTAGAAAAAGTACTAAACATGTTAGAGCTAATTCCATGCACAGTTTTTTTTACAAAACATACATATCAGAACATGTAAAAAAAGTTTCAAACCCTTACTTCAATTATCAAAAAAGCCTTAGGGTTTTGAATAACAGTATATGTACAAAAATTCAACATGGAGAAAAATGAGTTTAAAGTTTTCATTCCTTGAATAGCATGATAAAAAATTCCTCCAATTTTCTGAAACTTTTATGGAATGTTAATTAGTTTGTTTCAAACTGCTTACACTATAAAAAATTTTAACATTTACAAGAATAAAAGAATATACTTGTATAATGAATATATAAAAGAAAACAAACAAAAAGGTCAATATTTCATAAAACATTATCTTAACAATTTTTTTAAAGAATTAAACACACACTTTAGAGTTAATTCCATGCACAGTTCTATGCTACCATAATAAACAACATATACACAAATATTCATACTATTTTTTTCATACTTTTAAAAGCCTTAATATATTAAAAACTGTTCCGAAATGGAAGAAAATGCAAAAAAAAACCAAACACTTTTCAATTTAAAGCTTCTTATAAAGAATAATGTTTCACAAATAAAATATATAAAAATTGGAAATTTACAACTAATAATTTGCTTAAATAAGTTTCTTGAATATTTTTTTATAGTAATTACATGTTGAAATTTCAGATATGGGTAATAAAGCATTACTAAAATAAAGTGTGCAAAACTACGAGAAATTCGAAGTTTCATTGTTGGCTGCAATTGCTTTTCTTACAAATAAAATTTTGTTAAATTTCTAGCATTCTATCAATGTTATAAAAATTAAAATATAATATAATATAGTAAATATAAATAAAAATAAAATAAATTAAAATATTGCATATGTGATCAACAATTTAAAAATTTCCTGCTTTATAAGAAACACCTTCTTTTTCACGAATGAATTGCTCTCTGCGTTTACGAGCTAGTTTGATTTTTTTCTGCACCAGATTGTACAACATTCTTTTTCTTTGATATACTCTTCTAAAATCTTTATAAATTGCTAAATTTTTCGCTATGCTGTTCAGATAAATTTTATTTTCTTGTTGCATAAATTCAAGTGTTTGCAAAGTTCCAACGTTAAATTCAGATACTGCATCACAAACTGCAATATTCACTCGTTTCAGTGATGCGGATGATATTTTAGAACACTTACTCCAAATAATGCTGTGCAGCGTTTCATTGGAATTTTAGTCATGCACCGAATGCAACGCTCCAATAAATCATTCGAAGCAAGTCTCTGGTAAATTGGCAATATTTTTGCCAAATGAGCCTCATTCACTGGTGTTTTTACCAGTTTTTTGTGCGAACCTGGTTTTCTACCATTTGCAATAGCTGACTGATAAAAACACCAAGACTCTTGACTAGAAGGGCATTTAAAGTGCTGGGGTTTTTCATCAGTGGAAATGCTATGGAATAATGTAGCATATATGGCAGTCTTCGTGTTTTTGGCATTGCCTTTGTTGCTTAAAATGGTATTCTGATAATATTGCATAAGCTTTTTTATGGTTTCATCTTTCAAACTGCCATAAGATTTTCCACCAAGAGTAACTCCTCTTGAACTCCATTCCTTTACACATTTTCGGATAGCTGTTCCTAGTCGCTTGCTCACATGGTTCACACACTCTTCTTTGTTTATTTTAACATCTCCATAGACTTTTGATTCAGTCAGATGTTGAAACGCTTTGGAATCACCGTCTGAAAGTACTGTAGGGTATCTAAATCCAATCTTTTCAGATCTCGACCACAATTCAGATGCTGCATGGACTTCCATCGAACCTGAAGAGCCACAATGGTTTGCACTACAAGAATCTTTATGACCATTAAACCAAATCTCGTACTCAGCTGAATTTTTTTTAAGTTCACCTTTGGCTATTCCACACTCTTTACAATATTTAGATATCACTTTAAAGTCAACAACATATCCAGTCAGCATGTCTATGACACAGCCAACTCCAATCTGAGATGCATGCCCCCTGGTCAACCAAGTACCATCAAAGGAAACAGCAATATTGGTTACACCACTTATTTCTGCATTGTATGCTTTCTTAATTTCACTTCTGATGTGATGGAAATGTTTCTCGGATGCTTTCACAAATGAAGAACGCAACATCTTTTTGTAAGTGTTAAAAGTTCTGCTGGACATTAAATGCATATTCATAAACATTCAGAACTTTCAAGAGCTTGATATCCATGTCCGAAACTCAAAAATGCTTGTGTAGCTCGCAAATTAATATCGTAGGGCTGATTTAGTCCATTTTTTTCATTACAAATCTGCTCAGAAGTTTTCATTTCATTAATAATATCAGCGCAAGAATCACTCACAACTTGAATATTTTCACAAAATCCATAGGCTCTTCCAAAATTTACTCGCAAAGAAGCATTTCTGCAAGTATTACATAGAGTATTTTTAAAAAGATTCATTAATGCATTTTTATCAATAATGACGTATGTTGGAGATCTGGATTTACCAGTACATTTTTCATCCAAACGAAAAAAAACTCTTGCATTCTTCTTCAAGTTTTGCACACCTCAAGTTAGTGTTTTGAGAAACTTTTGAACTTGTCTTAGCATCTGGAAACCACCTCTTCGAAGCTTTCATTGTGGCAGATTTAGTATATCTTTTAGGCCTAGGCATGTTACACTTTTAAACTTTTGGAGAAATCAAATTAAATTTTTAAATGAAAACTATTTCAAAACACCAAATTCCTTGTCGTAAAGCAACTTTTCTTTCTCTTTAGAACAAAGAGTACAAAAATATAACTAAATTTGCTAGAACAAAACTTGACAGAAAACGCAGTAGAATAACTCTCGTATAATCAAAACAAAGCAATTATTTCATTTAAGTTTAAACACCAGTCAGCGTGGAATAAAAAAAAATTGTTCCTTATTTATCAGGCTCTTTTCTAGCAGACGATCTGAAAAGTGGGTGTGGCAGCTTTGTTTAGTCTACAGTCATGCAGCAAAAATGGATAAATAACTCAATAAAAAAATACAGGTACAGCTCTGAAATTTTGCAGACACATTTAGAAGAATTAAAAGTATCATATAAGCCAATAAAAAAAAAAAATCGATTGTTTGACGATTTTTAGGGTACCATATCGCCTTGATAAGTATAATGCTTGTAAATTAGATTATTAATAATTTTTGACTTTTTTTTATTGAAAAGGGAACTTTTTATTATACTCCTAGGAATTCATAGCAAAGGTTCATTGCAAAGATATTTATTTTAGTATGCAATGAAAGCAGTTAATACAAAATATTTTGTAATTTTTATGTTTAATGTTTCTTGTGTATTAGAATATTTGCTGTTTTGTTAATATATTTAATTTATTTTTTGAAATAATGTTTAGCTTCCATATGAGCAAGCTACTTTGCAATCTGCTGTAAGACAATATCTTCACCGAATGGTTGTATGTTTGGAATCTGAAGTGTTGCCTTTTTTTCCTATTGCAACCAAGCAGCTTTTGAAATCTTCAGATATACGTAGCATACAGGAATTCATACCTTTAATTAATCAGATTATTAGCAAGTTCAAGGTATTTAAACATTTGTATTTTTTACTCTTTTGCATTAGTTTGATGTGTGTTTGTGTTTTATTATTTATTTTAAGCTGCAATAAGTTATTTTAATTGTTACTTTTTTACTGTAAACATAATGAATTTTTTAAAATTTGTATTCTCTCTTTGTAACATGAAGATTAAGGGTGTATATTCATTAATCACATTTACATTGTTTCTAAATTTACTGAAATGTTGAAAAGCAAATATATTCAATAACAAGTGTTGAGTTGATATGTTACAGAAAATGATCCAAAGTTTATTTACAGTAAATTTGGTTGAATAATATAAGTGCATTTAATCTGGTTAAATTGCTAAATGCTCTTGTGTGAAGCTCTACTTAATTTTTGTAAGTACTATTAGTTTTTGCATTCCATTGAAAATTGTACAAGGGGTGATCAAATGAAAAGGTACGAAACGACATAAAAATGAAACAGTTAAATATTTGCATATTCCGCCAAGGGAGAATGTAGCGAGACATCTTGGGATGCCATTAGAGACTCTGACTGGGATCGGATCATGCGCAGGAGAGCAAAGGCTCTTATAAAAAGCAGCGTCCAAATGATGCAGCAGTACGTATGAGGACAGGATGGTGTTTCGCGTTGCAAAATTCGATGATTGAGGAGCAACGAAGTAATTGAGTTATCCGATTTCTGACAGCGGAAGGTGAGAAACCGGCAGCTATTCATTGGAGGATGGTGACCGTTTACGGGGAGGAATGTGTCTCTGACAAGTCTGTCAAAACATTGAGTGCGAGTTTTCGTGCAGGCCCTGAGAGTGTGGGTGATGACCAGAGACTATGCCAGGCATACACTGTCATTAAGAGCGATCTCATCGACAACCTAGTGAGAAGTGATCGGCGTGTCACATTGCGAATGTTGGCACTGAAGGTGGATGTCAGCTATGGAACTGTGTAGACAATTGTTTACGACAGGTTGCGATTTCGGAAGTTGTGTACCGCTTCGGTTCCGAAGCAGCTCACCGACCAGCAAAAGAAACTGCGTATGGGACTAGCACTGCAACATCTGTTTCGGTATCATAAAGACCCCGTTTTCATGAAGCGGATCGTCACAGGTGATGAGACCTGGTGCCATCACTATGAGCCAGAGACAAAGCGGGACAGCATGCAGTGGAAGCATGCGTCGTCACCTCCCCCTAAAAAGTTCAGAGCCGTGAAGTCAGCAGGCAAGGTATTGCTCACTGTCTTTTTCGACGTTCAAGGTCCGCAACTTGTGGAATTACTCGAGCACAGAAAAAGCATTAACTCCGATGTGTACTGTGAGACACTCCGACGCCTACGCAGGTCCATCAAGAACAAAAGACCGGGGCTGCTCACGGAGGGTGTGGTTCTGCTCCATGATAACGCGCGTCCACACGTCTCCAGAGTCACACAAATGGAACTGGACAAGTTCCAATGGGAGACATTGGACCATCCGTCCTACTGTCCGGACATGTCACCCTGAGATTTCCATGTGTTTGGTCCACTGAAGAAACACCTGAAAGGAAAGCGCTTCAACTCGGACGACGTACTTAAGGACACTGTGAAGGACTGGGTCTCGTCACAGCCACAGGAATTCTGGGAACAAGGAATCCTGCGGCTTGTTCATAAGTTGGATCGTTGTGCTCAGGCCTATGGTGTATATTTTGAATAAAGTCTATATTTGTACCCACCGTGTCGTTTCGTACCTTTTCATTTGATCACCCCTTGTATGATATAATGGATGGAGGCTTTGGTCTAACTTGGACTTAGAATTTGTCACTTAAGTTTTTTTCCTACAATGTTGATGTAGCTTGGTGATTTTTATATTAGATATGAAAAATAAAAGTTTACATAGTAAAAAATAATTTATTACATATTTGCACAGCTATGTTTTAAGTTTCTATGATTCTTTCTTGAGTTTAAATTCCAATTCAAGATTTATGCACAGCTTAAGCACTGTATATAAATTGCTGAGCTGTTGTCTAATCAACTGTTTTTGTACCATTTGCCATTTCTAATTGCAAGTGTATTGATTTCAGTTTCTAACATTGAATTTTGACAATCTATAATTCTCAAAGTATGAGCTAATGGCATGTGAATTTAATCATTAGTTTTTCTCAGGCAATATATACTTTTGGAGCAATTTTAATGCTTTTTCTTCAATTGTTGACAAATCTTGTGTCCTTTTTGGAAATTTGGATCAAGAGGGAAAATAGATAAAAAAGAAATTACTATTAAAACAGAAAGTTGTCAACAGTAAGTTGTTTGCTTTGACTGGGCCAAACCTACTAGTCCACAGTTACTCTGTGCATTTCTTAGACTTCCCTGTTTGGGCAGTCATTAAGTTCTTTTATTCCTGTCCTTTGTTGTTTGTGATTTACAGAAGACGCCATTACATAACCCCTTCTGAAGAAGAAAGTTGTTTTTTTAGCCATTACTTTAAATGATATACATCTCCAATAGAGATATGAGTGTTTTTGGAACATTTTCTGTTGACATAGTGGACAGTATCTTGTAAAGATGGCAGGTCTAGTTGATACGGGCACCATTACTGTTTCAATCACTAGTCTTGATTTATTGGGAATGTCTTGCAACCTTAATCACATATGCATGTGACAAATAAAAATTTTGGGAAATTTTTCAAGCAGATGTGAAGGGTTGCCATAAACAAAATGATGCGCTGTGACGTCAGCCACACTCTATCTTCACATTGAAAAATTACTCTCCAATTTTTCTGCTCTGGAAAACTAACATCCAATATTATTTTTTTTATACCTCTAGCATTTTTGTTGATAGTTGTAAACAGAAATGCTGTGCCATTTTATTTAAAATATTATGCAGTATTTCTGATGCATTTGACGAAGCCAGGTTTGCCATTTTTACCACCACCTTGTTTATGATGTAGGGGAATGAAGAAACCCATTGGCTGGAAATTCGAGTAATACTTTCAACACACTGGGGAAAAGTTATTTGAAGCTGATGCTATGGCAACTGGGTAGAAATTGCTCAGAATAGTGGCTTTAAAGCAAATTTGCTCCAAAATACTTATACGTGTCATAAGGCCTCCAGAAAATACATGATGAAACAGTAGTGTTAGGCTGTGCTGCCATTTAGCATTAAATTCATAGTTCACCACTTTGATGGAAAGCTGTAGATGGGTGGTTTATCTCTGGTGGCTTTTGGGATAGGGGAATTTGAACTAGGCACCTTCGGTTCCAAAGTGCTAGACGTCTGGGATGAAAAGGGGTCCCTTTTCAGGCCAGCTGATAAATGCTTTTATTCCTGTCCTTTGTTTGCAACTTGCAGAAGAGTTAGCCACTGCAACCATAAATGAATGATAGTGGATACATCATTTGTCTAAAAACCGAAAATTGTGTCAGTGGCTGCCTTGGTTTTGGTTCATCATAATTTGGTATATTTTTCGATTCTAGCAGCTTCTACTATGTAGCTATAACACATTAGTTCCAAACATTTTTAAAGTGTGTATTTTGTTGTGTAAGATTCCTCATAAAATTATTCCCATCATCATTTCGCTGTAATTCAAAATTATGGACCTGTGGTAATTAATGGCAGTATTTTAGTTCTATGATAATTATCTAAGCTATGTATGTTAAACTTATTTTGATTGTCAGAATTACCTCTCTGAAAATCAACTATATATATCTAATATATAAAATTCTCCTGTCACAGTACTTGTAACCAAACTCCTCCGAAACGGCAGGACCGATTCTAATGAAATTTTGTGCGTATATTCAGTAGGTCTGAGAATAGGATGTAAACTCTTTTTCATTCCGATATTACAATTAGTTAAAAAGATATTAATTAAAAACCTTAAAACTCCTAATTGTTTTACTCCTGCGGGTTGTTTACTTTGCAGAACTTCCATTCCGTTTCAGCTGAGCGGTGATCCGACGTTTTCCACCATCTTAAAATTGCCATCCAATTTTTACCGTTGAAATCAGACAAAAAATAATTACAGAATCGGAAAGATCATTTATTTCGCCACAATACGGTATAATTTTTTTTGGCAAAATAATGATATTTTCTATTTTTTAAGAATTTTTTTAAAAAGGGTTAAAACTGATGCGTTTTTGTGCAAATTATTTCTAAATCGTTGTGTATGAATTTGTTTTTGTGTTATTAAAACGATATTCTACACTAAATAACTTTTAGCCTTTCTCTTTTAGATCCAGTCATTTAAAAAATAATATTCCCAAAACTTTTTTTTTTAAAGATTTTTCAAAAATACTCAATATTTTAACTTAACATTGAATAACTTTGTCATTTATGAAAATAATCGCACGAAACTTTATTTCCGTGTGTAACAAAATATTATCCGTAATTTGTACGAAGATTAAAAAAATTGCTTAAAAATTAAGGATTTTAAAATTTTTTTTGTGATTTTCGTAAAAAACCGTTTTTGCAAGAAATAATTTAAACAGTATTTTTTGTACATTTTTTTTTACTTAAAAGTACTTTATTTTTGCAATTAATTCGCGAAGTTTGAAAGCATTAACTTAAAAATTATGCCCTAAAAATAAAAAAAAATTAACAAAAAATATGCGATTTTAAAGTTAGCCAAACCTTGGAGTCGAAAAATAGTTATGCGCCAATGACCTTTGAACTGTTTAACCGTCGAACGCATCTAACTCAAGGGGTTACACTAAAAAGTTCTGCCTTAAACAGGGGGAAATCAGTAAATTTGGCGAGTAAAAAAAAATGCGAGTGAAACACTTATTTTTGCTTCAATTTTCTTTATTTTTTCTTTAGATAATTTTCAAAATTAAATCATTATAGATGTTAGATTAAGATGACAAAATGTATTCAATGCATTTTTGAGACTCATTTAAAATATTTATCAGTATCAAAATTTTTGTTCTCCTTCATAAAACTTAGAGTTTACTTTAAAATAATGCCTAATGTATAAATGTTTTTTGAGATATAATTTCATAATAAAAACGCAAAATTTGCCCATTTCGAAATTTTTTTTTTTTTTTTTTTGAATTTTTTAGTTAAATAAGCATAACTTCCTCAGAAAAAAATAAAAGCTATGTTCAAATAAAAAATTCTTCATTATTAATTGGGTGTTATTAATATATCAAAAAACACTAAATTGGCATGTCACAATTAATTGCTAAATGAATATTTTTAATCAATATTAGTATAAAATAATTAATTTTGTTTTGTATTTTATGATTTCTTCTAAAATGAATAAATATAGATGAATTTAAATGAAAATGATTTTTAAAAAATTCATTGATCATTTAGAATCAGTGATTAAAAAAATAAAATGCCGAAAACTATCTTATTTTTTTTTTTTTACAAAACAATGATATTTTGCATATTTTAGGATTTTTTTCTAAAATGAATCAAAATTGTTGCGTTTAAATAAAAATGATTTTTAAAACTTTTAGAATCAGTGATTTAAAAAATAAAAAGCGAAAAACTTTTTTGAACAAATTTTAACAAAACACTCAAAATACTTAAAACAATCATTTAATAATTTCTTCTTTTATAAAGATAATTGCATGAAACTTTTTCCCCATGTGTCGAACATTTCAAAATATCCTCACAATTTTACTTCAAGATTTAAAATAGTAGTAAAATTTTGTAATTTGAAAAATTTTCTACTTTTCTGTCTTTTTTCAACATACAACTATTTTTAAAAAGGCTACATTTTCGTTTCCAGGGACTAAAAAATTGTAACGAAAGAATTGAAAAGTGAGGGAGTGATTAATAAATTCGCACTGTTTGTCTATTCGATGATTTTTAGCGACAGACCTCGAAATTTTCAACCATGGTCAAGTGACGAGGACGACACCTAAGCTTTTACCCACCTCTCCTAAGTACCACACCACACCAATGCAAGAACAAATTTTGAAAAAGGGAGTTTTAATGTCATAGTTAAAGAAATCACACATCACGCATACACACACATAAGTGCTATCGTCCTGAGGGAAACAAGAAATTCCCATGGGGATTAAGTTATTCACTGGTAAAAGCCCGTGCAACGCCAGGCTAAGCGGAGAGGAAAGAAACAAAGAAGTAAATGTAATTTCGAGAAATAATATTGAAAGTGCTGATTTTGTGAAGAGAAGGGAAAATGTTAAACGAGAAAGCCATGACACGCACTCACGGGCCATACACTCACATCGTACGTGTCACACCCACACAAAAGTGCTGGCGTCAGAAAGAAAGGAGGAAATTAACATGGGGATTAAGTTATACCCTCGGTAAAAGCCTGTGCAACGCCGGGCCGGGTTTCAGCTAGTATATATATATATATATATTGTTACGAATTTTGTATAAAATAATGTAAATAATTTGGATTTGGATGTGCAATGCCTTTATATTACTCTATATTTATTTCATGTTAAGATTGTAATATTCACAAGCAAGCTGTCCCTTACGTTATAATGGCAATTCAATGGGAACTTGGCGAAATATTGGCAATAGAGCCAAGTTGGCATCATTTTTGGTGACATTGGTGACTATGTTGGCGAGTTTGGGACCCTCTGGATTCTTCTAGAAATTAGTAGAAAAATCCACTAATTTCACGATCTGTGGCACGAGCGTGTCTTTCCAGAAGTTTCGGCCTCTGCTATAAATAGAGACTCGCAGCAACAGTCAGTCTGATTTCAACCAGAGAGTAGTGAGCATTGTTTTGATTAGCGATCAGCTCGGCTGTGCTTGTGAATAGTCATTTACATACGTGTATTTTAGACACTGTTTATTGTGTCCGAGTGCTGTTGAAGGTGTGAAATCCTTCTGTTATTTATTCTGTGAATTTTGCTGCTGAATCCTGTATTTCAAGGATTGATTTTCGACAATAAATACTCATCGCTCTTAAAGAATTGCCTTGTTATTTACGACTGATTTTGCATAAAATCCTTGAACCCCGATCTACGTAACAATTTAGTGTCAGAAGTGGGGATTTTATGCCAATAACAAGAGCGATGGATGAGCAGCTGAAGGCTCTGTTGGAGGGCATAAATGCCTTGAAAAGTGGCCAAGAAGAGACTAGAGAGAGAATGGAGAAAGGCCAAGAAGAGACTAGAGAGAGAATGGAGAAAGGCCCTAAATATATGCAGAGAAGCCAAGAAGAGACTAGAGAGAGAATGGAGAAAAGCCTGGAAGATATGCAGAGAAGCCAAGAAGAGACAAAGAATGAGTTAAAGGAGAGAATGCTGAAATGTCAAAAGGACCTGAAGAATTCTCTAGAAAAGAAAATCAACAGTATGGAAGAAAAGATTGCAGTAGTTGAAGAAAAGATAGAAAAGAAAGTAGGGGAAGAAATAGAAAGAATTAAAGGACAAGTTGGTGAAAGAATTGAAGAAATGTCACAAAGAATGGAAGATCTTGAAAAGAAGCTTCAAGCTTGTGAAAGCAAGAATAATGAATGCAAGTGTGAGGCTGCCTCTCCAGTACCTGTGCCTGCCTTTCCGGTACCTGTGTCTACCACTCCAATGTCAATGAAACTGTCGACCTATGACGGAAAAACCAACTGGGAGGTGTATAATCACTTTTCTATTATTTCTGATGCCAACGGATGGATTGAAGGGGTCAAGGCGTGTCAACTAGCAGCATCCCTTAGAGGAGAAGCAGCAGAAATACTGCAGACTCTTCCTGACACAGAACGGCTTAATTTGCATTCCCTCTATAATGCTCTAGATCTTCGGTTCGGCCAGAAATACTCCAAAGATTACGCATGCCTGCAGATGAAAACAAGACTCCAGAAAACCAGAGAAAATTTGCAGGAGTATGCCTCCGAAATAGAAAGGCTCGCCAACTTGGCCTTCTTCGACCAGCCAGCAAATGTGCGAGAAATAGTTTCCCTGCAACATTTCGTGGATGGACTGAAGGATGGAGAAATTCAGAAGGCTATAAGAATGGCCGATGTTCAGGACCTAAAATCTGCCCTATTATATGCCTTGAAATTAGAGGCCGCCACTCAAGCCAGTCGCAGAGACCGCCATTCCATTCGGGGAGCTAGAGTGACTGCAGATGCTTCGAAGAAGAGAGTCCCTTCTCTTCTTCGAAGCAGGAAAACTAGGATATGGCCATCTCGCGGGGCGGAGGTCGCCAGATAATGAAAAGCCCCTTCACAAGATTCTCCAAATTACTGCAGTGAATGGCGGTGAAAATGGACTTTATGTGATTGGACAAATTAATAATATCTCGTGCCGTATGGTTGTCGATACTGGAGCCAATGTGTCAATAATCAGGAAAGATTTGGCTCGAAACTCCAAAGTTAAAATTATCTGGACGCCGCCCTGCGTTTCCTTGCAAACAGTGACTGGTGACAAGATTTGTGTACATGGGAAAGCTAATATCACTCTAAGGTTTGGAAATATAGATTATCACCATACGGCATACGTAGCAGATATTACAGATCCCTGTATCCTGGGACTAGATTTTCTGAAGAGCAATAACTTCAAAATGGACTTTGAAAATAGCAATATGCATTCAAAATTTGAAGACATCACTCTTTTTGGCTTCAAACTCAGTTTGAATCCAACCAGAAAATTATAGCAAAATCCAACATCTTATTATCACCAAGAACTGAATGCATAATACCTGGTTTAGTAGAAGAAAATAGGAAATTCCGATTCGGCCTAATTGATTATCCTGACCCAGACAGTGCAAAGGCAGGAGTACTAATAGCTTCGTCGGTAGTAGACCTCTCGAAGTCGGTCATCCCAGTAAGAGTGACTAACATCAGTGATAAGACCAGAACTATCCAGGAAGGAGAGGTAATAGCAGCTTGTGCTCCTATCACATGTGTTGACCGAAAGTGCAAAAGCCAAAACCTTTCTTCAGAAGATCTAGTCAGGGATTTACTACGAAACACGGACTTAGATGAGAAACAGAAATGTGCTGCAGGAGAACTGATTTCAGAATTCCAAAGCCTATTTTCAAGAACATCTGAGGACTTTGGAAGAACTAGACTGACTCAGCACCGAATTGATACGGGAGAGCATCCTCCTATTAAGCAGCACCCCCGACGACTGCCATTTGCTAAACAGGAAGAAGTCCAAACACTCATTAAAGACATGCAAGATAATGATGTCATTGAGCCGTCATCAAGTCCCTGGGCATCTCCCATTGTCTTGGGTCAAGAAGAAAGCTGGCTCTACCAGATTTTGTGTGGACTATCGTCGGCTGAATGACGTGACCAAGAAGGACAGCTACCCTCTTCCAAGAATAGATGACACACTTGATACACTCCCTGGCAATACCTGGTTCTCTACCCTAGATCTCAAGAGTGGATATTGGCAGGTAGAAATCCACCCTGACGATAAAGAAAAGACAGCCTTCACCACGGGACAAGGACTCTGGCAATTTAAGGTTATGCCTTTCGGCTTGTGTAATGCACCTGCAACATTTGAGCGCCTTATGGAGACAGTTCTCGGAGGACTTTCGTACGAGGCCTGCCTGGTTTATCTTGATGACATCATAATCGTGGGGCATTCCTTCGAAGAACATTTTAACAATATTAGGCGTGTGCTACAAAAGCTGAAAGAAGCTAACCTCAAGTTAAGTTCATCCAAGTGCCACCTGTTCTGGCGTGAAGTCACCTATCTCGGGCATATTATTTCGGCGGAAGGTGTAAGAACAGACCCGGATAAGATCTCGGCCGTGAAAAACTGGAAAAGCCCGACAGATGTTCACCAGCTCCGTAGTTTCTTGGGCTTATGTACGTTTTACCGGAAATTCGTGAAAGATTTCTCAACAATCGCCAGACCACTCCATAAGCTGACCGAAGCAAAACAGAAATTCATCTGGACGAATGAGTGTAACAACGCCTTTAACAAGCTCAAGGACGCACTAACATCTGCTCCAATCCTTGCATATCCTGAAACTGGGAAACAGTTTATTCTGGATACAGATGCAAGTTGTGAGAGCATCGGAGCTGTATTGTCCCAAGAAATAGATGGTCAGGAGCGTGTCATCGCCTATTTTAGTAAGTGTCTGTTCATACCAGAAAGAAACTACTGTGTAACTAGGAAGGAACTACTTGCTATCGTAAAAGCCGTGGAGCACTTCCATCCTTACCTCTACGGTCGACGGTTCCTACTTCGAACAGATCATGCATCATTGACCTGGCTACTGAATTTTAAAAATCCAGAAGGCCAAATAGCCAGGTGGATACAAAGGCTACAGGAGTATGATGTAGAAATTCGCCATAGAAAAGGATCAGCACACGGAAATTCAGACGCCCTTTCGAGAAGACCCTGTCCTGAGAGCTGTAAATACTGCTCTAGAGTCGAAGAGAAATTTGGCGTAATAGATCCAGTAGTCCGCCAAGTTACAACGCCATCAACATTGGAATTGGACCTGTGGTGTGACGAGAGCGTCCGAAAAGATCAACGGGCTGATCCTGAAATTAAACCAGTAATAGAATTCAAAGAGTCATCTGATGAAAAGCCCAGCTGGCAAGACATCGCCTCTTTCCATCCTACAACGAAGCGTTACTGGGCTCTTTGGGACTCTCTGCACCTGAGAAATGGTGTTTTATATCGAAAATGGGAGTCTGACGACGAAAAGCATTCAGGTGGCAATTAATTCTCCCAAAGACACGAATATCGACAGTCCTAAGCGAACTCCATGGCAGTCCAACTGGTGATCATTTTGGTGTTATGAAGACCTTACAAAAAGTCCGAGAGCGCTTCTACTGGAACAATGTGCGGAGTGACGTTGAGAAGTGGTGTCGCACATGTGATCCCTGTGCTGCACGTAAAGGACCGAGAAAACGCACCAGAGGACGACTCCAGTTGTATAATGTGGGAGCGCCTTTCGAAAGAATAGCTTTCGATATCTTAGGCCCACTTCCGAGATCAGCAGATGGCAACAACAACATCTTGGTTGTCATGGACTACTTCACAAAGTGGCCTGAAGCCTATCCTATATCCGACCAAGAGGCCTCGACTGTTGCAGAGGCTCTAGTTCAACACTGGATCTCAAGATACGGAGTTCCTCTACAACTGCACTCCGATCAGGGGAGGAACTTCGATTCTGCAGTTTGCAGGAGACTGTGTGAGATACTCGGCATTGACAAAACCCGGAGAACAGCTTTACATCCTCAGTCTGACGGCATGGTAGAGAGGTTCAATTGGACCATCCTGAACAGCTTCTCTCTCCTGGTATCCAGTAATCAACAGGACTGGGACCAGAAACTGCCTCTTTTCCTGCTTGCCTACCGGAGTGCCGTCCACAAGACCACTGTCTATTCCCCATCCCAGATGCTCTTCGGACGTGATCTTCGTTTGCCTGCAGATCTCTTGTTCAGCCGGCCACCAGATGCTCCTTTGGCACCTGAGGAGTATGTTGAGAAACTCCAGGCACAGATGGAGGAAATGCATCATTTGGCTAGGGAAAGAATCGGCATGGCTTCAGAGAAGATGAAGACCTGATACGACGCAAGAGCAACCGGACACGACTTCCACAAAGTCGACAAAGTGTGGTTATGGAATCCGAAACGTCGAAAAGGACTCTCTCCGAAGCTGCAGACCAACTGGGAAGGCCCTTACACAGTCCTGAAAGGACTGAATGACGTTGTGGTTCGGATACAGAAATCACCACACACAAAACCGAAGGTAATACACTATAATAGGCTAGCCCCTTACCTTGGCCAAGGAGACTAAGATCCCTAAGTTCAGACCATGGTCACTAATTATTTTGTAAATAATGTGATTTATGTAACTCTTTTCTAATTTCTTAGTTTTATTTTAGTGTTGTAATTTATGTTTGTATTTTGAATCTATTTGCTTTTTCTGTTGATTATTTGACTATTATGTGAATAGGTTATGTCTGTAAATAGATGCCTCTTACTCGGGGATTGTACTGCCCGGGACGTGCAGTCTTTGAGGAGGGGGCAATGTTACGAATTTTGTATAAAATAATGTAAATAATTTGGATTTGGATGTGCAATGCCTTTATATTACTCTATATTTATTTCATGTTAAGATTGTAATATTCACAAGCAAGCTGTCCCTTACGTTATAATGGCAATTCAATGGGAACTTGGCGAAATATTGGCAATAGAGCCAAGTTGGCATCATTTTTGGCGACCAATTTGGTGACATTGACGACTATGTTGGCGAGTTCGGGACCCTCTGGATTCTTCTAGAAATTAGTAGAAAAAAAATCCACTAATTTTACGATCTGTGGCGCGAGCGCATCTTTCCAGAAATTTCGGCCTCTGCTATAAATAGAGAGAGACTCGCCGCAACAGTCAGTCTGATTTCAACCAGAGAGTAGTGAGCATTGTTTTGATTAGCGATCAGCTCGGCTGTGCTTGTGAATAGTCATTTACATACGTGTATTTTAGACACTGTTTATTGTGTCTGAGTGCTGTTGAAGGTGTGAAATCCTTCTGTTATTTATTCTGTGAATTTTGCTGCTGAATCCTGTATTTCAAGGATTGATTTTCGACAATAAATACTCATCGCTCTTAAAGAATTGCGTTGTTATTTACGACTGATTTTGCATAAAATCCTCGAACCCCGATCTACGTAACAATATAATGGATGTTGACCGATTTGGTAAAGGATTATTCACATCGTGGCCGGTGTTGGTGTTTATAGGTAGATTTGGTCGAGGGATAGATAGCTATGTCTTGAAAGAATACTGCTCCACTGTAGGTTTCATTTTTCGTTTATTGAACATCACCCAAATGCAAGGGCAGTCACATTAACATAATTTATGGAGTTTCACACACACAAAGCAGAAGTAACATTTAGCAGCGACACAGACACATAGTCGACAAAACAGACAAAGCACAAAGAGAGAAGAAGCGCATGTAACCGTGTGTTCAGAGTTTTTATACTGGCGGTGAAGGTCGTATGACTCTTTTATAACAGGAGTCGTGATTGGCTGCAAATGTGCAGGAGCAATTAGATTAAGATTAAGATTATGCGCTCGTACAATTAGATTAAGATTATAACTGTCTTAGGCGAAAGAACTAGGAAATAATTTCACGGGGTACAGTTAATGAGAGTTAGAAGTCATTACATATATATATATATATACTTCTAAAATTAACAAGTGGATTTCATTTTATTAATTTCAAGAAATAGCAATTGTAGTTTATTTTTTAAAAAAATGGGAATTTTTCTGTTAAAAAGTAAAATATTTTGCATCTTGATATCTTAGTAAATGAGTATTTAATTTTTAATTTATAAAGTTTAATAATTTTGCTATTTTTGGTATTGAATTATATATTTTTTTTCCTTTATAGAAAGATGTTGTACCTTTTGTGCAAGAAATATTTATGCCTTTTGTAACAGCAATTTTCAATGCTTTATCTACTCCTATTGATGAAAATGACCAGCCTGCTCAAAATGAACGCCAGCTTCTTCAGCGCAGTTATTTTCTCTTCATTTCTGTTATAGTGTCAAACAATATTACTGAAGTTATGTCTACACAAAGTATGTAGAAAGTATCTTATGTAACTTTTTTGCATTTTATACAGAATCAATTAAAATTGTGCTGCTTGTTTTTGTCATATTAATTTTTCATTTAAATGTACTTCCTACATTGCATTTAAATAATGAGTATTTGATTAAATAAATCCCTGTACCATTTTAAAGCTTTAAATGGAGTATTCTCATATTGCTTAATATGTATGGTCAAAATATATTTTGCCTCTTAGGTTAGTTAATTTATAATACTAAAAATAAATATTTTTTATATCTATACATTTCTTTGATGGGTGACAATGCATGTGAGGTTCTAAAAACAAATTACTTAATTCATAATAAATTTGTTAATGAATGATATACTCGTAGTATATTTAAGGTTATTTTTGTAATATTTTTTTAATTTAAAAAAAATTGAAAATTCACCATTAAATATTTTTAGGCTTGCAGAATCTGGAACAAGTTTTATTGACTGTTATACAAGGTGCTGTTGAATTTCCTGATCCTGTGGTAAGGCTTCTTTTGCAACTTTAAAATTAAGTAACATTTTAACCCCCCCCCCCTTGTATCATTAAATGTTAAATAAAACATTAAAAATACTCAATATGTGTATTATTAATTTTTAATACATTTACTGAGTAATAAAAATAGCTGCTTGTTTGTTTTTAATATTAATGATTATAAATATTTTATTTATTATTAGTGCTTTTTAATGTTGCTTAATTCTGTAGATAAAATTATTCTTATTTGAATTTGTAAATGCTGTATTAATATTCTATCTATGTATTGTTTTATATACTATGTTGTGTTTTTTGTACATCTGTATGAGAAGTTGGCAAGGATTGAAAGACATGGATTGTATGTCTTATTTCATTTATAGAAAAATGATTTTTAGATAAATGTATACACTTACAAAAATTTTTAATGTTTAATTCAAATAACTGAGTGGTCTTTGTGTTCTAAATACCATTGAAAACATGAATATGAAGTGAATGATAGTGCTTAATTAGATTGCTGGGTATTTTCTCTATTAAATACACCTACCCACCTTTGAGCCTTAGCCTTCTTGGAGGGTATTTTGTATCCCTTCCTTTTTAATATCTTTGGTCTCCGGATCATACTGATAGATCCAAGATTGATTTGTAGTTACTAGGCAACCTAGTCATCTCGCTTGAAAAGATTAAACAACAGGCTGTTTCTGAAAAGGAGTCAGTAATTGTAGAACTTAGCTTGCTGACATCTTTGACATGTTCAGTTCTTCATGAATTATTTTCTCAATAGTGTGGTAACATTATTTCACAAGATGACCAATTGATCTTTGGGCCAACAGAATGAAGTTCTCTCCTTGAATTGTCTGCATGAGGCATACAGTCAATTGAAAAAAATCCTTATCTACTTCAAAACAATATCAAATAATGATCTATTTTTTTCATAAACAGCCATCATTTCTTGATGCATTGTAACCTTTTAAATGAAGGAATTTCATCACCCCATGAACCTCTATCTCCTTTTAAGTTGTGTTGTAAATTGTGTATATATCAATAGCTATTATTTACAGAATTAATGTGCTAAATAAATTCTATCCAGCTATCTCTTAGTAATAATTAAACTTTGTAGTATCTCGAGTACTTTGTAGAATTCTTGAGGTATTGCCACCCTAGCCCAAAATTTTCCTGTTACATCATTGAATGTGTTTAAACTTTTTCCTCCTGTATAGTGTTCGTATTTATTTCAACTTTTGTTTGTAATTAAGAACAAAATAAATGTGTAATATCTTTTCTATTACTTTTTAATTACTTCTCAATGCTGTACTTCACGTTAACAGCCAACACAATTATCTTGTTTGTCAATACTATCAAACCAAACACAGTCCATGGTGTTAAAAAACTCTCCCACAAAACTCTCTATTCTTGGAACAGCAAACCATGCGCTGTGCGTCAGTTTCAAACCAAGTGTACTCGGCTTCTTGGTACAGCTGACCATGTGCTGTGCATCAGTCTCACAGCAAAGGTACTTGGCTTCTTAATACATCAGACCGCACACTGTGCATCAGTCTAATCAGCATTATACATGCATCTTTATATCAACCTTTAAAAAAAAAATTAAATCTAAGTATTGTCATCTTTTCAGCCAGTCTTCCAGCTAGTTGAAAAATAAGGTTGATCTATGTAATCTATTTGAGAGAGTTTCAGATATTTTTCTTGTTTTATATATTTATGAGTTTAAAATTGATAGAGTAATTGCTAAGCACTATGCATTCATATTGAAGCAATTTACTATAATTATAGATTACGAAATACTTTCCGCATAAATTCGAATTTTATTCTGTTAAACTTCTTCAATATGTTTTTGACTTGAATGTTTTCTTTTAGGCCCAGAAAACTTGTTTTAGCATTTTAAAGAAAATGGTTGAGCTTTGGGGTGGATCCAATGGAGGATTAACTGGTTTTGTTGATTTCATGTATAACAATATAGTGCCTGCCTGCTTTATGGCCCCTTTGAAGGAAACTTTTGATCTGAATGATGCTCAAACCATATTAGCTCTATCTGAAAGTGCTTTGTGCTTAAAGACTGTCTTAGACAAAAGAGGAGCTGAATTTGTAACATACCTCAAGAGTAGTTACTTGCCTACACTTCATATCTCCCCAGAAAAAATTGAAGAATATTGTCAAGCCTTAGGATCAGATTCAAAAGCTTTCAAGAATTATTTAAAAGTATGCATTTCCTATGTTGTTTCAAAATATAACTGTTTAAAATGGTGTTACTGTTATAATTTTTTAGATTTTTCCTTGAATGGGAATTTTAGAAGTCTTGGCAGAGAAATACCATCTTAATGCATCTGAAGATATGCATTGAGATAGTTATATATTTTTAAAATGCTAAAAATATTTTTGCTATAAAAATATCCTGCATTTTTAATTTTTCTCTTATTTTTAAAATTGTAAATGCTCTTTTGTTTTATTTGATTTTACCTGCTGATAAATCCTCAGATTTATTCATGTAAAAACTATCAAGATGGTGTGTGGCAATGTCTGAAAAAAACCCTAGCCATTTGGAGAATTTGAAGTGACCAAAAGAAATAAAAATCTGAAGGGGATAGATCTAGTGAATATGGGGAGTCTATATTCAATAAGGTGCCTGTATTCATCGTAATATGGAACTGAGCATTACCATACTAATGGGAAATGCCTCCATGGTTGGTCCATTCTGGTCATTTTGCTTTCAAGACTAACTACCATTTGGGAACACTATTTTTCTGAATTTATAATTTTGATTTAGTGGTGAAAGTTCATAATAAATCATTCCTTTTTAGTCTCACCATGTGCTAAGTATTACCTTTTTGGGATTCACCCTCTTTAAGTTACTTAGGGAAGTTCATTTGGCTTACCCTATTATCTTTTCCTTGAAACATTGTTGAATCACATCCATTTTTCATTGCCAGTGATGAACAATTTTTTTAAAAAAAGGAGCTTTTTCATTTCATTTTGGCAAAGAATTGTTAGCTGAAATATGAACAAGCTTATTCTGTACTGTTAAAGTACAGAATACCCACACTATAGCGGTTTATATACCCAGTCTTCATCAAATGTTCTAGCTTTTTTAAAATGTTCTCTTTTCTCTCTAAGATGGTTGCCCACATTGGCATATATGAAGCTAAAATTTCCATTAACTCCTCAAACCACCTTTGAACTAAGTTATATGAAAAAGCACATTGTCTACATATTGCCCAAATTTTACGAACAGTCTGACTGGCATTTTTACCCTTCTTGAAATAAATTACCATATGGCAAAAAATGTACTTTTTGGATCCTGATTCTGAGAAATACATTGATACAAAAATTCTGTTGCAGCATGATCTAGAATTATGCTGAGCAAACAGAAAAATCAAAATGTTCATATCTATGTCACTCAACAAAACTGTGCTTCACTTTAAAAAAAAATTGGAGGTCTTTTGAGATGACCTTACACAAAATTATTTGCTGGTAAACTTAAGCAAATTGAAAGATTTTATTATCTGCATTGTGATCAAAGTAATAAATGTGGTTTTCTTCTTTGTCCCCAAGATATATTTATAATCTATAGATTATAAAAAAAACTGTAAATTTTGAGAAAGAAAAATGTTTTGTCGCATAATCTTAACATATTTTGCATTAAAAAAAAACCATGATGTTTTGTTTTGAGAAATACAGTTGAATCCCAATTTAGCAAATTTTCTTCTTTCCCTGATTAAAATGAAGGCAAAAACCCTTATTTAACTAATAATAAACCTTGAATTGATGAATTACTCCAACAGCTGAAAAATTTTTCTTTCTTAGTTTGTATTGGAAAATTTTTCAAATGCACATTTTGACAAGAAAAGGTGTAGACCAGGGATACCCAGCTTTTTCTCCCACCTGGCCTCATACATATAAAAACTTTCATGTGGGCAGCAACATGAGAATTAATGGAATAAAAAACAAAGAGCAGACTATTCTCTTTAACACCAAATTAACATTAGAAAATTTATCAAAATATTCAAAGTTATATTTCTGGCTTTTATTTTAATACTTTATATTAACTTCCTTATAAAGAGGAAAAAAAATCGTTTTTGCATTTTTTACCAAGTTATAATTTTGATCTCCTTTCATTTGTTTACATTATATTGTCATGCAAAGCTGCCATGCACTTTGATAATTTGATTTTGTTCTTTTGGGAAAAAAATTCTCTTATTTTTATTTCAAATATTAATTCATCAAACGTTGAATAGAAATAAAGAGTTTTAACTTAATTTTCAGACTGAAATCAGTATTTGTTTTATGGTTCATGCAGATTTGCAATATATTTTTGTTTCCAATTTATTTCAGCATTCACTGATTTTAATAAATCAAATAGCTCTTTACAGAAATAAAGATAATTTTATATTTTATTTGTTGATAAACTATTGAGTTTTGATCTTATTAACAGCCAAATATATATAAAAATACTGAAAGTCACCATACTAAAAAAAAAGACGTTATCTGAAAATAATAAGAAAAAATGTGTCAGGAATCATTTAAAACTGTTCCAACTTTTGATGAAAAGAACTGCAGTACCGAGACTCTACAGTAAGGTCAATCAACTGACACTAATATGACATCTTTCCAACCTGAAGCAACATGCAATTTTTCCTAAATTATTGCAGAAATTTCAAAGTAAAAGCTATTCACTCTGTGTAGTTATTGAACTCTACTAATTTAAGGGGTACTCTGTAAAGATTGAACTTTTATACAAGACTAGTGATGAAGGTCATGGAAATGTTTACTCAAGTTTTCAAAAAAGGGTAAAATCTGGCATGAGTTAAATGGCAAGCCGGTTACAGCCTTCTTATCTACAAACAAAGGCTGTGAAAACTTTTTCTTTTTCGCTAAACATGCCAACAATTGATAAAAAATGTTTAATCAATATGTACACAATTTATTGATAAAAGACAAAGTAAAGAAACATGCTTGAGTTGCCATGTCAAGCAGCTTGAAAAACTCACTAAAGGCTGATTATTCCCTAAAAATAAAGACATTATCAATGTGTCTCATTTGCTTACACTTTTCATATGTATATTCTAGGATTAGGTATAGTTATTGATATCCCTAGCTTTGAGGGAAGTATTCATAAAATACTATCAGAATTGTGTGGGAATTCTGGGAGTCGATAGTGAGAAGTATCACATATGGCAAAAAAAAGATGCTTTTGTGGGGGGCAATAATTTTGATAAAATATTTGGAACTGTGGAGATGCACACTGTGCCCTGATAATGTGGGATCGATCAATCAGTGAACATCAAGTGACTATTGTTTCCAAACAGAGTTAAAGGAACTAAAATCCTTTCAATTTTTGCTGAAAATAAATTTGATGTCAAACTGAAAAAGAGGACTTGCATTTCATATCAGAATCAAAGCAACTTGGTAAACATAAACATGGAAACTTAATTGAGAAAAACATCCTGAAACTGCAAAATTTTCTCAGAAATGATATAAAAGATGTACTAGGCACCGAAAGAATAAAAACTATTATTTATTCTAGCCTAATGCATTGTTCATCAACCAACAAAAGAACCCATGCATGAAAGGGGATTCAACCTGGCATATACAAAACAGCCCATGAAAATTTGTTTATTGCATCAAGTTATTCAAAAAATAATGCCTGTATATTTGCATTTGACATCAAACTCTACACTCGATAGATATATAGGAGGCAAACTCAAAAACTAATGAAAGTGTACATAGCTGCTAATGGTGATAATGTCCAAAGAAAGTGTTTGTCTCAAAAGAAAGCTAGTATTAGTTGTGACAAATGCAGTTGAATTTCATAATTTGAGTAACGCAATCTCTCCAACTAAAAGTATACCTATGTGTAGCATAGTACAATAATATCTATATTGTTCTAGTCTAGAAAAGTGGAAAAAAGTTCATCTTAACCCTCAATTGTTATCTCTTCAATGGAAGGAATTTCAAAAACTCTTCGCCAATTGTGAGTTTTGTACTGCATAATATTCAACAAAAATCAAACATTGTAATTCTTCTAAGTTAGTGCACTGGAATCAAAAGCTAAACTAAAAATTAACAATATTTTTTATCATCAATTTAGTTAACACAAAAATGCTTTTCAATATATCTTGTACAGGTACTGTAATTTCGCGCGTATAGTCCACGGACTATCTGTGATTAAAATGCGAATATTTGAAGCTGCAGACTATCCACCAGTGTGGATAATACGCTGGTTGTTCACGGTTGAAATTTTTAAAAAACACGCTGTCGTGAACTGCCTATGATCAAATATAAAAAAAGCGCGAGATTCCAAGAAAACATTCGTATGTATCGATAGTAAACCATAGAGCATAGTGCAGAACGAATGAGTAGTAGCAAGTAGAAAGTACATACTTGTACAAAAGGAGGAAATATGAGACGCGCTTCATACACTGAAGTTGCCGAATGTGTCGATAAATCCTGGAAAAGTGTTAAGTGTCCACCGTCCGATCAGGATTTATAAAAGCCGGGATTGTTAGTGAAAGCAAGGAAATCACTGACAGTGAAGATAGTGATGCTGAAAATGAACTTTCAAACACTCTTCCTGAAAATATATTAGAACTGTTTAATTCTGGTACCGATGAATCGGACTTTGAAGGTTTTCGTTAATGTAGTAGAATGTGTGATTAATTAGTAATCACTGTTTTTTATTTGTATTTAGCGTTTTATTTCTGAAGGTATATTAGTAAGGAAGTACTTTTTTTCTATTTATACTTAGTTCTTTGTTTCTAAAATACATTAATAAGCCGTACACACAATAAATTACATGCCGTATTAAAATAACGTAATTTCGGACGTATAGTCCGCGGACTATCTGGTGGTGCGGACTACCTAACGATTTTTGAAATTTAATTATATAAAATCGTGTCTGCGGACTATACGTGCGAAATTACGGTATAATCTGACTGTTGAATTTTTTAATTTCTGAAATTTTTTGATTTTTGTTATTGAATTTTTCAAACGATACATCGGAAAAATTTAAGAAACACTCCTTCACAATTTCTGCATCAGTAAATGGTTTCATAAGTTTTACCAATAACATTAAAAATTTTCAAAAAATGCTTTTGTTTCTGCTGCATCTTGTGACATTACCACTGACACACAAAACACTTTGTTGATGTTGCAAAGATCTCTTAAAAAAAGTCAATTTATTGCCCCTTGAAAAATATTCTTGAGAAAAAGTGCCATTGAATGATTTATGTTTAGTGGCAAAATGTGACTAGCAATATTATTCTTTTTAAGTATAAAATCTTTGTGACAAATCAAATGTTGTTGATCCTTGTTTTTCACTACAAAATAGTCATCTTCCCAACTGTCTGGAAACAACCTATTTCCTTCAGATTTTTTTCGTTTGGAGGACTATGAACGATAAATATAATTCGGTTTCACCCATGAAATGGCCGCTACTTCAGTACACTGTTGCTACTCCACTATTATTTGTTATTACTAACCGTTACTGTAACCAATAGAAAAGAATATCTTACAAGTCTTACACACACGACGGGGAGAGCAAAATTGATAGATTTGATTGCATGATTGAGGGAATTTCGAGCTGAATGTTTAGTACATTGTTCTTAAATAATTGAATTTCTTTGTGCAATGGGCCTTGACTGGCCCACCCAAAAAAGCTCGCCGGGCCACTGGTTGAGTATTGCTGGTGTAGACCATTTTTCAACTTTATGGATGCTGATGAGTCATGAGTGTAACCTACCATGTGAGATTCGAATAGGACTTGGAATGCCTTTCTTATCTCATACCACTCCACACACAGGCTATTTTAAGTTTTTACTGATTATGTTGCATTTGATGACAGACTGCCTATCTGTACAGCTGAAGTTGAGAAGGATTTGTCGGAGCCAATCAATACAGATTCTGGTGCAGAAATTGATAATGACTCCTATCAAAACTGTTACATTTTGTGATGCTTTACATTGTTTGGAAAACTGTGAAAACATACCATATGTTGCAGGATGTAAATGACACAGTATTTTCTTCTCTGCATACAGTAAAAAAAAACTCTTTCAGGTTAGAAATTGAAAATATATTGTTAAATATCTATTAGTCGAAACTTTTAAATGTCGGATTAACTGATGTATAATAATTCACTAATGGTATTTTTGGTGTTTAATAAAAAGTGTGTAATTTCTTAACTATGTGGATATTTTTTGTGTAAATGCTTATTATTAAATTTCCAAAAGGTAGGTGCTAAAAATTTGTTTTTTGTTTGGACCCTGATGTAATGAGTAACTCCAAATGAATGAACAAAATGGTCAGTCCCAATGAATTAGTTAAATCTGGGTCCAACTGTATATATGAATTTTATATTTACTTTTTTTTCATTAATACATGCTTTTGTTTTCCAGTTTTTCTTTCAGAATGCAAAAACGTAGCATTCAAGTGCCCTAGCTGTTTATGAAATGGAGCATTTTTTACGATGACTGCACAGAGATATATTTTATTGCCGGACGGGACATTTGTACAGTGTAAAAATGTGTGAAGTATGTCCTAAACTGTTGATTCAGCTTCAGAGTGTGAATATTTTTTAGCATTTTTTAAAATTTATTTATAACTTGCCTCTTGTTTTTCTTCCTCAATTTCTTCAAATTTTACTCACAAAATTAAATGCTGCTTTTCTTTTACAAAATGATAAAAGGACGATGTTGAATATTTAATTTTTGTCAGTACTTTACAAGCATTCATTGATTCTCTTACATGATTATTTTCTTTAGTGATTTATGTGGAAAAAATTAAATTACTATTGTTTTAAATATCTTAATACAAGAGGCTTTTGAAATGCTCATATTTATTTTTTGTTACAATTGTTCCATTAAATATACTTACATAGAAGGTTTCATGCTTTTGTAAAAGAGGAAATCATATTATCCTGAAAATGTGACTGACTTTGAGATTATTTGTATTGTTTTTTAATCTATGGATGGATGCATACGTGTTTTACTTCATGCAACTATGTAATAGTTTATTGTAAACTTTCATCCAATTTAATTAAATATTTAAAATAAGAAAACATTTAAATGTACTAAAAAAACTTTTACAAATGTTAATTGTTATTGTATTTATAGTTAAAAGGCAATGTTATATTCAGAATATGTTTAATAGTATGGATGGAATTAAATAGACCCATATTTTTCGATTATTCACTTTAAGTGATCGTAGTTGTCTTTTTAATAGAACAATTTTTCTAGCATGCCCAAAATGTACATATTGTTATATTTCCCTTTTATTCACAGCTATGTTTCACATGCAATAATGAATTATTTCCTAAAGAAAGCTATTTACTGCCCATTGTACTATTTTTCAAATATATGAATTATTCATCTAAGTTTTTGCTTTAGATGAATTCAATTAACCTTTTTAGTAAATATTGGCTAGTACCAATAATATTCATTCTGAAAATATGCATGGTGCATTTTATTCTAATTATTGAGGCAGTATTGTTTTGTAAAAATCACAAAATTGGGTACTAGTTTGTTAACTAAGTGCATTCAATCATCTGCTGCCCTATAAATGTTTTGATATTACCATGATATCATTTTTGTCTACCACATTCTAAACACATCTTTCAATACTATGATTAAATAAACATTAAGTCATTTTAAAATTTTTAAGAAAATTTGTGTTTTATAATTTTTATCTTACAAAATATTTTAAAATATGACGTTACTTATAATAATATAACGTTAATGTTATTCACCAAATTTATTTAGGGATATTTCCAGAAGAGTTTGATTGTATAGTTTTCTTTATTATTGCCTACATATCAAGTTCAAAATTGTATATTCTAATTATTCTTAACTAATACAGTAGTGCCCAAAATAAAAATAATGGTTGTGTTTGGGCAAGGGAATGAAGCATTAAATGTTAAATGTTGGTGTCAATTTAGTACAAAATGAAAGCAAAACTAAGGGTGAAGAAATATAACTCATGAAATTTGTAATTGTCTGCCTACTGTGATTAAGGTTGCTGTTAATGCATAAACGATTAAGAATACTTGCAATTTATAGTACTGTATGATCTTAAAAATCTACAAATTAAAAATATATTTGATTTATTCATAGTGGGCACCTTCTTAACTGTGCATTTGTCCAATTTAAGTTGAATTACCTGTTCACATCTGAGAAAATGATTCATTCTACTATATTGATTGCTTGCGAATATAATTTCCCTCCTTTTCATGTACATTTAAGAATTCATCTTTCACTTATTTTATCTAAATAATAATACATTGATAAAGTAAATATTTACATTAATTTTTCTGCCCCCACAAACTTTGTTAAATTTTCAAAATAATTCTGTTTAATTTCAATATTTTTATGTGGGTGTGATCAATCTCGTGTGTTAGTTAAGATGGTGCTTGCTTTCTATGTATATTAAACAAAAACCTATCACTTGTCTTCAGTGAGGTGCTGTCAATGTAGTTGTAATATATATTTCTTGTATGAAATGTGATTTTGATATATTAACATCCATTATATGTCAATCTGTTTTTCATTCGACTCTTAAGCAATAAATATTAAAAAGCTATCATATATTTTCAAGAATTACTCATCCTTACTTCGACATATTGTTCACTGAATGTATTTTTGTGGCAATTTAAAGTGCCTATTTCTCTTTATAATATTTAAATTTGCTCACACAAATATTTTATTTTGGTACAAATAATTTCCATTTGGGGTTTTGAAGACATTTGAATTTATTGAGAAAAAATGTTGAGAAATATTGCTTTTTACCCATGTTATTTTTGTATCATGTTAATTTCTAAACTATCTGATGTTATGATGATGCTAAAAATATTGGGGAGGGGTTATAACCATGATGCTGAATTTCTGTAATATTAATTTTATAACATTGAAATTACAAACTTCAATTTTTTATACCATGAGTAAATGTTACATGCAATTCAGTTGTCAAAACAAAATTATTTCCCAGAATAATGAATGAATATTTTTATAAATATGTTTCCTATTTTTAACAGTTGAGTTGAACTAATTTAAGACAATTTTGCTCTTGCTTTCTATGGCAAATTGAGATAGATGTCTGTATCATAAATGTCATTCCCATTTCCTTTAAAAGCAATGGAACCTTGTTAATGATTTCTACTGTGATGCATTGTAATAAAATAATTTATTCATATACATCTACAAGTTGTGTTTTTTTTTTAATTTAGTTGTATTTTTATATCACAACAAAAGGCAAATTTATTTTCAAAAAAGTTAAATTACGTTTTTTTAATCGCAAAACTTTTGAATCATTAATTTTAGTACTTGAAGTGACAGATTATGCATGAAAATTTAGGAGAGATGAAGAAAGTGACATATTGAGCTTTGTTTTATGACGTTCATCGTGCTACTTATGTGTAATGAAATCTGGTTATTTGTATTTCATTTGTTGGGGGGGGGGAGTAGCTAATTATTTTTTTTTATTACTTGCTTAGAAATGTGGATTGTTTTTAACTTAAACAAATCTGAATTATTTGAATTACTTCTAATTTGTCTTAGTCATTAAAGTAGTAATATGGTTTCTCTAAATTAGTGGGCCTTCAAACTTTATCCAATCATGGAACTCTTAGACCAGAGTTTCCCAAACTTCTTTGCCATATTTTCCAGTTTGAGGTAGACCCCTCCCCCACGTAATTTAAATTTTTGCAAATTCATCAACTTAAATGTGTTTTTGATAGCAGGTACAGAGCTATGTACTTTAAACAATTTAAACTGTAGTGTGCAAAACTTAAGAAAACAAACACATCTTGATTTTAAACATTTATTGATTAAATTAAAATTCACAGTACCTGTTATGCAAAATAACTGAGCAACAAACAAATGGTTTAAATGGAAGGGATGAATCTGATGCTTTTTAACAAATTTTCAGCATTTAACATCAATTTTATTAGGTTGAATTTTAAATCTCTAATTGCAGCGTCAATTTTTTTTTTTTTCGTTATGAAGATTGGCAACGTTGCTGAAATTCCTTTTCACTTGGAAAAACAGTTAAAAATTTTCTTACGATATTCCATAATTCAAGATAGATGGATTTGTTTATATTGTAATAAAATATTACATACACATCTCTTGTGTATGTGAAATATTTATTTCATTCTTTTTAAAAATTAAAATTATAGCTATTAATAGATTAAATGAGAGATAGACCCCAATTTACACTTCATGGACCCTCAATTCTTTTTTCCTGCTGATGTAGATCCCCGAGGGTCGATATAGACCACTTAGGGAATCACTGCCTTAGACCTATTAGGAGGTTTGGGGGAATTCTATCATACACTTAGAAGAATCTTAAAAAATAATTAAAGCAGATCAACATGTTAAATGCATTTTATATATAAAAGAAATTACAGAATTTCTTACAAGAGTTTTAACCTAAAATTTATGTAATTTAGTCATTAATAATATTATTTCGTGTGCTACAGATACCACCTTCTTTTCTATATTTTCTGACAGAGATATTGTTATGTATATATATACTTGCAATTTTTTTTTTTCTTCACAAAATGGCAAAGTATAGCTCTGTTGAAGTTGTCTACATTCACATCTCATGTTCATTTAATTTGATTCTATATTTTGTTTTTGTTGCCACATTAAAATATTTTTCACTTAAATATTTGTTCTGAAAGGCATTTAAATCCACCAGCTGGGTGGCAGAGTTGTTAAGCAATGGACTTATGTGCCCCAGTTCTGTGGATTTTCATGATACAAAAAATCGACAGTGTCCATGTGATATGATTATACAGCCTGTTACAGATTCCTAGAACGCCTGTTTGGTTTGGGTACTCTCGGCAAAGTTTAATGCCTAGTACGATTTCACAACGTCGAAGCTCAGGTGCCCCTCTGTGAAGGAAATTGGGCATCAAAATTACATTGATAGCAATTAGTATCCACATATATAGTGCCAAACTAAAAAGTGATACCAGTTCTATGTGAATCCAAAATGTCTGCAATGATAATTACTAATCGGCAGCCTCATTGGAAAGAAGGAAAAAAAATTTTAATGTTTACAACTGTGTGAAGCAACTCTTTTGGTTTATTACAGTGCTCAAAAGAATTTTTTATTTATCCATATGCTTAGTTTTCTCTCCTGGAAAATATTCTCTTATATTTTTAATTGAAAAAATGTGATCAATAAGATACCTTTGAACACTATCTTTTAAATTCCATTGATTTTATTTAAATTCATTCATTAGAAAATTGTTAGTTTTTCAAAACATTGCCCATCATCCTGTTTTAGATACAGATTGCAGTTCTTAAAACAAATGCATTCGTTTTTTTTTCCCTTTATTTTTTTTGTAATTCCATTTTATATATTTACTTCATTTGGAACAGCAATCATGTCCTACTAACTAAGATAAACTTCACTACCATACTTCATCACATAATTATAGTGTATTGTTATGACTTGATTGATTTAAAAATTATCTGAATTCCAAATGGTTCTTAGGAAATGGTAGAAAAAGACTTCCATAGCACTTGTATCGTCTCCTCACTGTTCAACCTTGTGAGGAGCCAATGGGGGCCATGCACATGTCTCTTATTCTCTATAATAGCAATTTTTGGCTAGCAATTTACTCCGCTTGCCCCAGTCAGTACCAGTGTTGAACTTACATTTCAAACGTATTTAAAAGTAATGTGTAGTATGTATGTGTGTATTAGATATGTTAATACAAAATTTCTTCTCAAATTATTGTATTCTAAGCATAAATATTTTTAATTGTAACCCGTACTATGTCGGTGGTTAAAACATTAAAAAGGAGCCGTACAAGTTTCAGGCCATATCAAGCTGAAAGGTTTGATTAATATGGGGGGATTGAAATGAATAAAACGGTTATACGTATGATTCGTACTGCAAAAGTGACTCCGCTTACATATGATGTAAAAAGACATTTTGAAACGTTGCATTCAAATCTCGGCATGTCGACGGATGAGGATAGAAAAGCTTGTTCCTTACAAACGAAAAAAAAAGAATTTTTCTCAAAGCAGTGTTTAAAAAGGTTTTTTGGTTCCAATAAATAACATTACAGCTGCTATTTTCTAAGTTGTCCATTGGGCATCGCTCGCAACGGAAAACCTCTTTCAGCAGAAGGATTTGTAAAAAAAAAAAGGGTTTTTAGAATGTATTCCTACGTTGGTTGCTGATTTTAAAGAAAAATGCTTGATTATAAAGGGTATAAATGTAAGTCGCAATAAAATTAAAGATCGAGTAATTTAATTGGAAAAAAATATTTTTCGCACAAATACATAACATCTTAAATTATGCTGAAATGTATTCAATTGCTTTAGATGAGATTAATAATATGAATGGTTATGCACAATTTGCAGTTTTTGCTCGGTATAAGTTTGGAAATATAATGAATGAAGAGTGTGTATTTTAATGAAACTAATAACGTTGAAAGGAAAGTGTATCAGTCTTGATATTTTTACAGAATTTGATATTGCATATAAAGAAATGAATACTGACTTTCAGAAAATAGCTTCTGTAACAACAGACGGTGCTCCTAGTAAGGTAAGGAAAAACATTGGATTTATTCAGCATCTTAACCAAAATATTTTAATTTTCTTATTGAATTCCGTTGTGTAATACACCAGCAAGTTTTATGTGCGAAGTATAATTTAAAAACATTTTCCATTGTACTGTCAGTTGTTATAAAAATAATCAACTTTATAAACGTAAGAGCTCTTGATAAAAGGCAATTTGTATAATTCTTAGAGGAAATTGAATGCCAATATTCAGGGATTTTTACATACAATAACGTGCCATAGCTTATTTTCGGTGAAGTCCTCCATCGCTTTATAACAGTGATTCCCAAAGTGGTCTATATGGACCCCCAGGAATCTATGACGATCTGCAAGGGGTCCACGGCAGAGAAAAAATAATTTGGGGGTCTATGAAGTATTAATGGGGGTCTTGATGATGGCTCTCGTTTAACCAGATCATGACTTTAATTTTAAAAGAAAATTTAATCAACAATCAATTACTTATTTAACAAATATATTTTCTAAATTTATTGAGGTTAATTTGCAGTTCCTAGGCAACAGCCTAAATTTTATTAAAACGACCATCATTTCAGCATTTTTTGCCAGAATTAAGCCAAAGAAGTAAAAAAAACTAACGTTGCAAATTTTCCCAATTTGTCGCAGACAATCTGCCAGGCAAATGACATTTTAACCTACGTTTAACATTTAAAAGCCCTTTATTCAGATTTTGAAACTATATTTGAGAATACTTTGATTATAGTGATACCACAGGAGGCAATGAATTCATACAGTCACATCGAATAAGGGAATGTCAAATTACGAGAGGAATTGATAGGAATAGACACTAACGGAGATACTGAAGTAAAGTTTAGAAACTGATATCAGAATTTTTGGCTTCAAAAAGATATTTCTATTATTTATCCCTAATAACGGAATATCTTGAGAAAGTTTTTAATTGCTTTTCCATGTTAAGAGTTTCAGCAAGGTTACCAAACTCCAGAAAAAGAAAAAAAGACTGGACACTACTAACCAATGAGATTTAGGGTTAAATCTGACAAGATTGATACCAAATGTGGAAAATTTGTTATTGAAACACTAGATTCATCCCTCCCATTAAAAGCATTTGTTTGGTGCTCAGTTACTTTATGTAACAAAAATTTTATATATTTGTTAAATTTTAATTTAATTAAGATGTCTGTGTGCTTCTTTAGTTTTAAACACTATACTCTTCATTTACAGTTAGAAATTTAAATCTTTTAAAGTAAGTAGCTCTATACCAACTGTCAAAAAGGCATTTAAATTGATAAATTTGGGGAAAAAATCAGTATTAGGTAAGTAGGGGGTCTACGCCAAACCAAAAAACATGCCAAGGAGTCTATGAGACAAAAAAAGTTTAGGAACCTGTGCTTTTTTTATACCGTTATTAGAAGAACTTAAGATCTTTTTAATTGAAAAAGACAATAGTATCGGTGAATTATCCAATATACATTAATCAACTGATTAAATGTTTTTATGAGACACTCAGAATTTTAATGCACTGAATTAAAAACCTGGACTATTGTTTTAACAATTTTTATGAAGAAACTTGACATCTTTACTAAGGAATTGGAAATGAAAATCATGAAATATATAATTTCCTCAATTACAAAAACATTTTCGAAAACTCCTTTGACATATAAGAAAATGCAATTAAAAATATGTAATGATTATGCTGTGTGTGGAAATAAAACAAGGTTTTGAAGAGAGATTCAATGAATTTAACAGTTTGGAAAATACATTTCACTTTATTTTATAACCATACAAAATAGAATTTGAAACAATGGTGTTAACCGAATTTATTTGGTTAGGTATCGATGATTTAGAAATGGAATTAGTTGAACTTCAAAGCAGCGTAGTGTGTAAAACAAAATTTGAAGATTAGATTTCTGAAGCAGAAAGGAGAAAAATTGCGTGAAAATCTTGCAGATACTATTGATCCTACAGTAAAAATTGAAAATATTATACTATACGTATGGTATTTCTTATACCAACTACATTTACGAAATATCTAAATTCTTGCTTGCCAGCGCAAGTCACACGGACCACGGTAAAAAAATTTTTAATAAATATGCGATTCTGGACAGCTTTTTTTGCTTATATTTAAGAACTTTTAATTCTTTGCATATGCAAGTTGGGAGCCATTACAGGGTTATGGCAGAAATTAAACCTTCATTTGGGTTTAATGATATTCTTTAAAAGGAATGGGGGTAGAATAATTTTGAAAAAGATTTTTTTAAAAAAATAGTGGTTATGTTGTGGCAACTTGATTTCGGAATTTCTTATTTAGTTCCAGAATTTATACGGATAAGACAGAAATATTGGAGAATCTTGATTTTGTGTTAAAACAGCACAAGTGTGTTTCCCAAAATTTCTCTTCAGTTTCAAAGAAATTTGCAGCCCTTTTAGAATTAAAGCACAAAGGTAAGTTAAAAAGACAAAAATTATTGCGTTTGCTAGTAGTTTTTTTTTTAACTTTTAGTGTTATATGCGTAAACTTCCATTATTATCGCTTGCTTCTTAGGTTATTTTTACATGTTGATAAAAAGGATTAAGAGTGCGTTTTCTTAACTCGAGTGCACCATAATTTTTCACTAACATTTTTGATCAACATTGTTATTTAATGAAAAAATTTCATTGGTTTCATGTTGGAAAAAAATTTTCACTCGCTTATAAAAACTAATAGAAGTCCGTTTAAGATAAGGAATGTTAAAGTGCTTTAAAGAACATCCAATGATTATTTACTACACGTAAAAAAATTCCAATAACACTAATTATGATCAAAATTGAAACAAAATGTGGCTATAATATCTTTCACAGTTTGAACTTTTCTCGCACATGTTCAAAGACAATAATCTTGATCGAAGATAATATTACTTTAATTAGTTAATTCTTTTGTATCATTCTGTTGTGAAAAATGATTAAATTTGGGAACCTATTTTCTTCGAAAGTAAATGCAGTGAAGTATTACCAAAAATATGGTCTAATACGTAAGTACCCGAAAGACTATCGAGCTTAGCGGAGCAAGAAACGTAACGGAACAGCAAGACAACATTTACGTATACGTAAGAAAAACTTTTGCCATAATTTTGAACACAATTACTATGTTCTGGTCATCCAAATAGAGTAGTTATTAGATCTTTCGTTTATTTCAAGTGTACACGTTTTTCTTAAGTGCAATATTTAATTCTTCTGAATCTACGCTAGTTTATTTGTATTCTGGCTACAGTCTTAGGCGTGATTAAAATCTCGCCAAACAGGCTAGATACGGAATGTAGATATTATTCAAGATGGCCGCCTCGCACCTCGCAAAATATGAAGAATAAAAATAAAAAAAATAAGTTAGAAAATGCCGATAGAGGTGAAAACTTTTAGAACTAAAATTTGAAATTTCATAATGTTTGAATTAAAATTATTAACATCAATCTGGTTTTCGCATCTATTGACACTCCGAGGAACAACTAAATGCATGTTTATATAGTTTTTTATTATTCAAATATATTACGGGCTGTACAAGATCATGACAAAATATAAATACAATTCAACTGAAATAACAATATACAATCATATATTATTTATGGAGAGTATTTGTATTTACTTAAATTTCAATGTACTTGATTTTTAACATTATTTTAATTGTTTGCATCATTGTCATCATTAATTTCAACAATACTTAGACTTTTTGTACTTTCAATTATTTCATTTTGTTCTAAAGAAGATACATTAGGCTTACGGTAACTAAAGTGAGAAAGGAAAATGTTAAAATTCAAATTTATCTAAGAATCGCTTAAAAACCACATCGATCGTCTTTTTATATTTAGTAGTACTGAGTTTTCGATCATTGGACATATTTAAATTAAGTGTTTCATTAAGAAATTCAATTAGTGGTAGATTTTTATCATCTGCAAAGTTAATATTGAAGTCTCCACTTAAAATTATCGGTACATTATCATATTTTTCGCCAAATCTTTTTTTCGAGTATTTCAGAACCTTCTTTTATATAAATCATCACATTTTCGAATAAAAATTGTTGTATCTGTCTCGTAGATTTTCCAGGCGAAATATAAACGGCAACTATTTATATGTATTGCCCATTCTCGGAATTGAAACGAGCAATGCACAGTATATACACATTGAACTTTTCACTAAATCCATTGAATTTCACTTATAAGGTATACACAGCACTATACGTCAGCTGTATAGCTACAGATATACTGCTACAGCGTGTCGGTGACGCGAACGCACGAGATTTCACCCATCCAAAAAGTGTTTAAGGCGAACAGCACACTGCGCGTGCGCCAGTCAGAGCATGTCAGTGACGCGAACCCATAAGATTTTCTTCTACCAAAAAGTGCCCAACGCCGCTAAAGAAGTTTTCACTTCAAAAATATTACTGAAACTTGATCAAACAACTGAGAACTGTAGAATTACAACCATTTAAAACGATTTAAAAAGTGGAATAAAAAGAAATTCCCTTTATTTTCCAAGTAAACCGGCGCAGAGAGAAACTAAATGTAAAGAATTTCAAAATGATTGTAGAAAAAGAAATTAAAATAAGCGAAATTAGTAAAAAATTAAAAGCAAATAAATCAATCAAGTGAGGATGAAAGAAAAATTAAATACTAAGAAAGCGACTTCATTATGGAAAGTGAAATAAATTAGGAAACTATTATTAAAAATAAAACTGTAGAAATTAGCTATTTACTACCCATTAAAAAATTAATTCTGCCTGACAGAGGTGGATTTCACCTCGCAAAATTCGACCACGCAATTTATTACTTTTTTAAGAAAAAGTTGTTGAGTCTTTACCAGATTTATATCACATTTCCCATTGGGTGAAATCAGTAAAATCGTAACTAAGGTACGAAAAAAGAAATTCAATACCTTAAAAAAATGAAATTGACCAAAAGAGCGAAGACTAGATTTTAGTATATTACTATTTCGAGTATGCCGTGGAACCTTAAAAGCTTCAAGAATTGAAATTACTTCTGATTATGCGGACTTAAATATTTTGTTCCTTTTTGATTAGATAAAGTTAACGGCATATACAGCCTTCAATAGCTAAATTACTTTTATATAAAAATATGTTGATGAAATAATAAAATATGCCACTACTGAGATACATCAAAAACTTTTTTTTTCCATTTAAAACTGTCTGAAAATTATTAAAAACAAGTTCAAATTCAATAACACTGTATAATAGCGAATTGATTATATCATTAAAGTCTTTATGAGTAAAAACGGTAGAATCTGACGTTTTTTTATATTAATATAGCTTTACTTTTTCGTAGAAAACCGTCGTCGCTGAAGAAGCTCA